>SBJP01000079.1:0-31213 GCA_014805705.1 Cucumispora dikerogammari | reverse complement strand
TACCTGATGTGATCGAGGTTGTGAAAGGATTTGAAAAAGATGGGAAAATAATAGATAATGCATTAGATGCATTAACGAATACGTCTCTGATTAAGGATCTAATATATATTCACAGAAACTACAAGAAAATACTTGAGTTAATTAATAGAACTCAAGAAAAGCATTTTTCAATAGAGGATGCGATTGAAGCGTTTAATTCAATTCAACAAGAGGATGACGTTGTTGGTGTTTTCTCTTATATGAAATCTCGTTTTAAGAACAATGAGTTTCTTAGAATTTCATCCTTTGAAAAAGACGGTATAACACCAAAGATTTTCAATGAACTAATGCGTTGCCCTTCTACTTCTATCTCGATAGAACGTAGTTTTTCTTTGTTGAATAAATTAGTTACAAAAGAAAAACATTTTAATGACATAAATGTTGAAAAATATATGGTGTTATATTGTAATTTATAAATAAAAACTTTTTCTTTTAAACACGTTCGTTTTTTTTAAATGTCGAAAATGCCGAAAACACTTTTTTTTGGGGGCTTTAAATGCCAGTTTTCGGCGCCAATTCGGGTTGCCCTAATGATGACTTAGTTGGAATATATAATAAAACACTCGCAATATAAATAAATATTTTTTCAACAAATTTCTTATTTTTACATTTAAAAAAAAATTAACATCGAATTGTTAGTTTTTTCGTTGTCAAATGTATCAAAAACTCGTGTTAGTACAATAAAAAACAAAGCTTTTAATCAATATTGTTGATTTGCTCGTAGAAAAACATTTCTTTTCGTTTGATTCAGATGTTTTTATTAAAAAAAAACAATTGAAAAAGTGTAAATAGATGATGAAAACATGTTTCGATAAAGCGAAAAAAACAGTACTTTTTTAAACGCTGCAAGGTGGGTGTAACAAAGAAGTATACGAAAACGTTCGGTTTTCTTTAATATAAAATTGCTATTAAAACAAATAGTGTCAATCAACTAAGAATGTATTCAATTCCCCCATTAAAACTGTAAAGAGAAAATATAGTGTTGGTATAAAAAGCATAAACAAAAGTATGGTTTGCTTTCATAACATATACAAAGAAGTAAAAAAAAAAGCAAAATTGTAAGATCCGAAGGCACATTAAAAGAAGCGAAACAAACTAAGCCAAAGAAAATATAACACTAGTCCAGAATTTGAATAAATATGATGCATTAATGACATTTGTATAGAAACAAAATAAGTTTTTAACAAACTGGTTTTTAAGAGAATAGGTAGAGTCTTATTACAAATAATAAACAAACGAGCACACGAACACTACGATAATAACAGATAAACGAATAGACAATAAAAACATAGACAAAATAAATTTATACAGTAGACTATATGCCAAAAAAACATGTGTCGATTGAAAAACCGAGTGTACATACACAAAACATCGAAGTCTACTAAAAAAACTTAAAAAATATATAGAAAAAGACTCATCAAACAACAAAAAAAGGGTACAAGAGCTTGTTTTTCTCTTACGTTTCTATTAAATAAACAAAAAACTTTTTACGTAATATCTCAATTAAAACACTTTTAATAATTTTGTTTATCAACAAGAAATTTTTATAATTTTAAAAAAATCTTTAGATTCGTCCTTTACAGACATTTTTTTCAAAAATTTTAGCGAAGTTTGACCTATATGGGATGAAAACTAATGGTTTACGGGTGTGGCTGAACCCACGCAAGCATAAGTAAACAGGTTTATGTGCATCTTGTTTTTTTAAGAATATAGTTGTTAAACACGACGCGTAAAGTAAGAGCCAGGCCTTTATCTATTATTTCTACAATATACATTTTTTTCGTTCCATAAGAATACTTTGAAAAAAACAATTACCTGAATTAGTTAAAATAAGAGTCATTGTATATAAAAATCAAATTGGTTTTTGAATTATCGAACTAGAAAAGTCTAATTTTTATGAGTCTCAGAAGACTCACAGGCCTAGTTGTATTTAAAAATTACAGGCTGTGATTATGGTACTGATTTACTTGTGCTCCCTTAACTAATTATTGTTTCTTTTAACCAATTATTGTCCCCCCTTATCAACTATTGTTCCACCACCAAAAAACTTTATTTGCCACTAAAAAGAACGAACGGAACGAAAACGAAACGAAACTTCTGATTTTTTTTAGTGATAAATAAAGTTTTTTGGTAGGGAGGACAATATAATTGATTAGGGAGAACAATAATTGATTAGGGAGGACAATAATTGGTTAGGGAGAACAATAATTGGTTAGGGAGAACAATAATTGGTTAGGGGAGACAATAATTGGTTAGAGACGGACACAAGTGTACTGGCACCGTGTTTTTCTCTATAGTTTTTTTATTTCTTTTTTGCGATCGTTATTTTTATTGTTAGACATATTGCTTTCCATCATTATTTGGTTTTACCGTCACTGCTGATTAATTACTGTTGATGATAGATAGGTAAATATATTTAAAAAACAATTAAAATATATTTTTGCTATAAACCATAAAAAAAAAAAAAGAATCTATTATTTAAAAAGTAATTAACTTTTAACCCAGATGATCTCTATATTATTTTAGAAATACAATATGACAAAAACAAAACAAAAAGGTGTATATGTTTTTTTAATATTTTTACGAAAAATATTATTATTTTTATTTTGTATTAAAAACATACACATACACTGATGGATATAAGAAAAATATATTAAAAAATTGTGTTTTTTCAAAAAAATTTATTGTAGTCTTTAAATAAAAATTCAACGCTCAGGAAGCTAGACTTTCAAGCGGAAAAAGTTTTTTTCAAACGAAAATTTGTTTTATTGAAAAACGGATAAAAAAAAAACAAAAATTTAAAAAATCGTGTTATGAAAAAATCTATATTTTGTTTTTAAAAAAAAGTGCTGTAACGCTTTGTATCAAACACGGCCTCAGCACTTATACTCATTTCTGCTTTAGTTTTTTTTCAAGGCTCAGTGTAAAAGAGTTTACATTCTTCTATGACAATCGTTTCGGGTCAGCTATACATCTTAAAAATCTAGCTTTATCCCTTCGCTTTAAATAACTTAAAATGTGGACGATTGATTTAAACCTTAAATCGAAAATAACTACTCAAATCAAATAGGTTTTTATTTGAAAAATTCTTTGATGTGTTTTTGAAAAGTAATCAGTATCATTATTCTGTTAAAAAACATACACGTGTCATGCGTTCAAAACGTTTACAACTTCCGAATATTTAAGCTAAAAAAAAATTAAAACACATGAGAAAGAAAACTTGTCGCTTTTACTTGTTGCGAGTTAAACAGAGTGTTTTAGTGAGTAAGCTAGCGAAGAAAGGATGTGTTCTTTTTTTTAAAGAACGTTTATAAGATGTGCGTTAGTTTTGTTCGTTTAGTCTCGTTCGTCGAACGTTCTTTTAATTCGATTTAATTTTATTTCGTTTAGTTACGTCGATTGTTTCGATTATATTATCTTTTAAATTCATAAACTCGCAATTTATTATGCACGAAAACAATCAGGGAACGAGAACGAAACAAGCCGTTTTTATTAGAAAAAAGTTTTCGTAAGTTTTAAACAGAGATTGGGATCATTGTTTTATTGAAAAACACAATCGCCTATAGAAACTGAATTCAAAAACAACTGGGTTTAATCCAATCTATTCTTATATACTTTAAATTGTTCTTAGTCTGTTTATATTTGCTCGTTCTCTTACATCTTTACTCGAAAAACAACCCAAGGCCATAATACTTCTACTTTATGTTTGACAATTGATGTCAAAACTTTATTTTATATATTAACTAGGGATTTCTTTTTTCATATATTCTACTGCCTGTTTTAAAGCGCTAACGCTCGTGCGTCTCATTAAATATTTTTGTTTCAGTCACTTTCTGTTTTATATTCTAGTCTTTTGTATATTATTTTCTTGTGTTTACATTTTTTACTCAGTAGTAGTTTCTAATACGCTTTTCTTTTATTGAGATTTATATTAAAAACCGCGCGTTGTTCGTTTACACGAAACTTCGCCTTTTTTGTTTCTATTTTAAAAATGTTCTAATTTTATTTGAACACTGAATAGGAGTTTTAAAAACACCGGTTTTAAAAAAATTAGATCTCTAAACATAAGACTATATTTATAACAGTATCGGGATTTTGTCTGTCGGTACCGAAAATTTTTATTTAATTAATGTTTTGCATTAGTTTTTACAACACCTGCTTTTTTGTTAATCTTTTTATGTCATCTTCATTTTAAAATACGCAACTGTTTCTATTGTATTTTAATGTCTAAGTGTTTACGGATGGTTAAGTTTTTTAATGTTGATATTAGATGATAAATAGAAGAAATAACGAAAAAAAAGACAACTATTGGATTTTAAGGTTAGGAACAACGTTCAAACCATAAGAACGAACGAATTCGTGATATTAAAAAGTAATTTAAAAAAAAGACTTAAGAAAAATAAATATTCAATTATTCTTTACGACAAAAGAGACGTGATTTAAAGCGCTTTTTAAGTGTGATTCAAGTATATTGAGAAATTGAAACGAACGAACGGAAAAACAAAAACGAAAAAACAAAAACGAAACAAACGAAACGAAAAAACAAAAACGCAACAAACGAAACGAACGAGCGAAGGGAGCGAACGAAAACGCAACAAGCGAAAACGAAACAAAGACAGTACGAAAACGAAAGGGAAACAAACGAAAACGAAACGACCGAAACGAATAAAAAAAACGACTAAAACGAATGAGAACAAAGCGAACGAACGCAATAAATTAATCAAACGAACGAACAATTTAACGAACGAAATGAACACGAACACGTAACGAATACGAAACGAACAAACAAACAAACGAAATAAAAAAAACAAAACGAACGATACGAAACAAACATTATTTTGTTATCGCGTGCTGCTGCTTTTTTTAGTTTCGGAGAGATCGGAGACAACTCGTCTACAGATGAGTTGTTTCTCTTCCATTAAATTTGCCTATAAGACTGCGTTTTTAAATTGATTATATAGCTTTTCAAATTCAAATTAGATATTTGACAGTTCAATTTAGCAAGAAAATTTTTATTTAAAAACATTTAAATAAAAAGACTTTTTTTTCTAAAACTTTTTATTAAAATACACTTTTGTCTCATTTAGATCATAAAATGTACAATTTGAACTGGAAACAGTATATTTAATTTTTTTGAAGAATAAAAAAAAAGAAGGTAATTTAATAATTTTCTAAATATATGTCTTGTTAAATTTAAACCAATATAAAAAGCTGATTTGGCAACAAAACGCTTCGGATTATTGGTAAATGATTCATAGCGCCTTAGAGACATGTTATTATAAGATAATTATACTGGTAAAACGAAAGACGCCCCCGCTTGTTTCTGATTATTAAAGATTTTACATTATATCTATAAAAAAGTATAAAAAAAACTCTTAGTAGATCACAGGTTTGTTGTATATTTGGGATATTGAAAATTCATGTGTCACACTATTTATACACTTAAATATTTATAGAATAGCATAATTATAAAAAAACAATTGGTTTGATGGAATTTTAATCATATTGTTCGTAGAGATAATAAAAGAATTACATTCCACCTTCGTTCATATATAACTGCATATATATTCTCATATAATAAACATACTCAACAAGTAAATATACATCGACAGTTAAGCAATAAACATTAGACTTTTATTGATCTTTTTTCTCAGTCGCTCTTTTTCCTTCCCTTATACACTTGTCGTTTTTCCATTATTTCATGCGCCTTTACGTATTTCAAATATGCTTCCCAGTTTTTACGCTGTTGGCTTTTCTCTCTATGGCTCCGATTTTTGTTTTCAGAGCCGTTGTTAACTTGTGATTTAGAACAACCTGAGTTAGCTTTAAAATCCGGGTTATTAAATTTGTCATAAGTGTCTAAATAAGTTTTCGAATGGGTATATCTAAAGCTTCTGGTTGGCTGGGTCTCCGTGTTTTGATATCTCGAAGTCATATTCAAATATATGTTATATTGTTTGTATCTGAGATCTGTGTTTAAATATGTTTCATCGGGTTGAAAGCTAGGAAAATTATTTAAATATATCACTTGCGGTGTTTTTCCAGCCTTGATATTTGAAGAACGTTCTTTATATATGTTCCCTGGTTTTTTACTTAAAAACTGTTCCTTCTTGTTGCTTTTATTTGTCGTGCTTAAGTAGAACTCTCTATTTTCCAAAACGAATTTTTCATTTAAATTTGTCTTTATCTGTTGATTGTTATTTATTGAAATTAAATTTATTACTTTTCTATGATTTATTAATTTTTCATTTAAATGATCTATTTGTGAATCTTTCTCAATCTTTAACTGTGTTTCTGTCTGTATATATCTGGGGTTCGTATTTAATTCCGTTTTTTTACAATTATTTTCAGCCAGGCCCTCAGCAATAGACACATTGTTTCTCTTTTCATATCCGGGCGTTTTACTTACATCGGCTTGTGTGCAACTAGGAATAGCTCCAGGAGTCTGAACTTCATTTAATAATCCATTTTTTTTCATGCCATTCCTCAAGTTGATGTCTACGAGAATATCCGCCAAAAGGTCGATATCATACATTATCTTCCTGGTTTCTTTCTTACATTTATTGTTCAATACAACTATTTCTTGTTTTTTCATCTTGTTCCCGCAATGATCCTTACATTTAAGCGTTGATTCCTTCATGGTTCAAAAAAAACATTTGTTAGTATAAATATTTTAAAAAATAAATATACTTGAAAAATGATACATAAATGCGCATAATTACAAATTAACGACGTTTAAGAGACTGGGATTTATGTTTAGTTATTTTAATTAAGCCGAAAACGATAATTAATTTTAATGTTTAAAGGGATAATTAAATACTAATCGGTGAAAAACCGGCAGAGTTTTTTTTTTAATTAGCGATTTTCATCAGATAAATGAGTTATTTTTTTAAACGGTTTTAATAATGTTTATAAAACAATAATTAAAAAAAACAATTCCAGTGATGATAACAAACTCATAAAACAAGTTATTGGCTTGACAGTTATCGTATAAGAAGATATATGTTTCGCATTTTAACTGTTTATTAACCAACAGTCGTGTTAAGTGTCGTGTAACAAACGTTTTACTTATATGTACTAAAGTGGCGTACGGCTATTACACTTGTTTATATCTATGATATAAAGTATCAGTTACCACAGGCTCGTATGCTCAATGAACAACACAATAATTTTACGAAACTTTCTTACCTGTCTGATATATTAAAAAACCTGAATTATTATACACAATATATTTGTTTAATTACAGGCATAGTGTCAAGAGCTCAGTATTAAATATCGACTGCTCTTCATTTAAATCTCGCTTTAAATAACAAACTGTTACACGTGCAAAATGTTTATAAAAAAAGTATTTCTCTGCAATTATGAAACGGTTTACATATAATAATATTTGGTTTCTAAAAACACGAGTCTCAATAAACATATTTTTTTAGACTCTATATCTATTTAAAACAAGTATGAAGATTTAACACGTCTTAATTGCACAAATATCATATGATAATAGAAACACATTGGAGCTCTTTTATATTCCGGTCTTATAAATACGGCATTGTAGGCATTAAACTGAATTTAAAAAATATAAGTTACCTATCGTTTTTTTTTGCGCTTATGTGCAAAAAACTTTCAGCAACATGATATGATACACAATACATTCTGTTTCCTTAAGAAACGAAGTAAAAAAGAAGTTTTATTTTATTATCTAAAATACTTTACAGATTATTTTGGAGTCGTAAAAAGAAAATTAACTTCAGAAAGAATATTTCACAGCGATTGTTGAAGAGCAAACTATTACACCTGTCTTTATTCATTCTATTAAAAAGCCCCCGTTAAATGGAAATCAATGAGTAGCGAACTAAAAAATGAATCAACTAATTCAATACAGCTAAATAGGTCCGATAGCCTTTACAAATTGTCGCTTCGAAAAATAAATCCTAATAAACAATGTTCTGTTTTTTAATTACAAGCCTTTTTTCTATTCAGCAGTTTCACGGGGCATATTAAAACGCTATGAATGAAATACAACTGTCTTCGTTAACTTGTTATGTTTATTTTTTATATATAATATTTAGTTTGTACGTTCGAATCAGGTTTTAATAATTTTTTTTCTTTAATTAAATTAAAAGTGTTTTATTTATTTGACTTTTAAACGTAAATCATCATCGCGGTATGTGTATACCGTTGGACACAAAAAAAACTTTTTTTTCACGCTTTGTCATAATTAAATACTCTTACGGCTGTGTATAACAAATTATATATTTTAAAAACGGGATTTAGATAAAGGTATTAGAAACACCACTAGAAAAAAAAGACATTCTTTAAATTATTTTTGTACAAATACAGGGTTTTTTTATAAATTTACAATTTCAAACAAATTAAAAAACTTTGTTATTAATTAAATTACCTATATTTATATATATTTACTGTCTTTTAGTAAATTAGTCTATGACTAAAAAACAATTTTTTTTTCAAAAAACGTGTTTTCAACGGAAATCTCGTTTATATCACAAAGGTCAAACAAACACGCAGTTTTGATTCTTTAAAAATAACATATTCAGTTAAATTATTTATGTCCATAGATCTACAAGTGATATGGCATTAGGAGCGATTGATAAATGTTGAAAAAAAATGGCTGTTGTCAGATCTTTGAAAAACCGAACTGTTTGTCGTTAAAATCTCTCTTAATAAATACTCTAACATTATGAATTAGATAATATTAGCCTTTTGATTTTATTCGAAAGCGAGCAAAAAATAAGCTTTTAATTTTGTACTCCGAACATTATCTTCGGAGAGTAGCAAGAAGATAATTATAATCGTCTCGCTCGTGCTACTGAATACCATAAAATGAAAATTTTTCATTATGTACTTTTTCTAACTCGAGAAAATTAGCTCTCGAGAAAATTAGCTCTCGAGAAAATTAGCTCTCGAGAAAATTAGCTTTCGAAAAAACTGTTTTCTTTTTAGTGCAAACATTTACATTACAAATAAATTAATTATACTCTGAAACAAAAAAAAACAAGAAAATATTTATAATATGAATTTGTTTAAAAATATTCATATGTCAAAATTAAAAAAGAAGCAATCCCCCCATGTCTGACAAGAAACCAACAGAAAATCAAGTCTCACAAGAATGGAGCTTTCTCGTTAAATATTTCAAAAAGATGAAAACTCCAACAAAAAAAGAATATAAACAACTTTTAATTACAACTTTTGCCCAATTAGTCGCGCTTGGCTCTATCGGTTTTGGAATCAAGTTTGTCCATATGATAATTAACAAACTATTAATTGGTAGCCCTAAATTGTAGTGAATTAAATAATTCTTTTCAATGCATATTTTTTTGTTTATTTTTTTATCTTCAGCATTTAAATATATTTAATATAATAATCCATGGGAAACACACCACCGCCACACCAACGCTTTCAAGATACATCCACCATTCATCAGAAACGAAGAAGGAGAATTAAAGAAACTAGAGAAAAAATGAATCCGCCAAAAACTGTTGACTACAATTGTAAACTCAAAGTGCTCCAACTTATTCAAATCAATCGTCTGCTCAAAATCGAACGCGACGTCTTAACGGCTACTGGGTTTGAAGACTGTGAAAAAAATCATTTGCTGAAAGCTGTTGATCAAATAAAAGGAACTCCTTTGAACATCGGGACGCTCGAAGAATTCGTAGATTTTGATAAAGCGATCGTAAGTCCGAATATGGGACCTGAAATGTTAGTTCCGATAATGTCATTTGTAGATGCGGATAAGCTCGATCCTGGAAGTACAGTTCTGTTAAATTATAGAATGAAATATATTGTGGGAACAATGGAAGGTGAATCCAATCCAGCGGTTATGGCTATGAAATTAGATACACCTCCAACTGAAACATATAATGACATAGGCGGTCTAGAAAAACAAATACAAGAGATTAAAGAATCAGTCGAGTTGCCGTTAACAAACCCCGAGTTATTTGCTGAAATGGGTATCACTCCACCGAAGGGTGTAATACTATATGGTGAACCTGGAACGGGGAAGACTTTACTGGCAAAGGCAGTCGCTAATGCAACATCAGCTACGTTTATTAGAATTGTAGGCAGTGAATTAATAAAACAATATTTAGGCGAAGGACCAAAACTGGTAAGAGATATATTCAAGTTGGCAAAAGAAAAAGCACCATCAATTATTTTTATCGATGAAGTTGACGCAATTGGGAGAAGACGTTATAATTCACAGAGCAGTGGTGCACATGAAATTCAAAGAACAATGTTGGAGCTTCTAAATCAATTAGATGGCTTTGATAAAAGCGATATTAAAGTCATAATGGCAACGAATCTGATTTCCGTGTTGGATCCTGCGTTGATTCGTCCGGGGAGAATTGATAGGAAAATAGAATTTACTTTGCCAACAACTGATGTAAAATTAAGAATTTTCAAGATTCATACTAAGAAGATGACCTTGGATAAAGACGTGGACTTGAATGATTTAGCTTCTTCAAAAGAGGACTTAAGTGGGGCGGATATCAAAGCCATTTGTATGGAGGCGGGGTTGTTGGCTTTGAGAGACAGGAGGGGAACTGTTACGATCAAGGATTTTACGAAAGGAAAAGAAAAAGTATTCTTCACTAAAAAAGCCAGTATGCCAGATAATTTGTATTCTTAGTTTATCTTATAAATGAAAACAGTTGCTTATAATAAATACTTGATGCTTTTAATAATTTTTGTTTTTCATAAATATATTTGTTGCTCTTCTTTTTATATGATAAATGATTTTAATAACAGAAAAAATATACAGAAAATAATAAAACATGGATCAATTTAACAACAAAACAGAACAACTAATTCAATTCGTAAAACACGAAACAGAACAACAAGTCGCTGAAATTCGTCTCAAAACCATTGAAGAATATCAACTTGAAAAAAGCAAATTAATAAAACTTAAAGCTTCAGAGCTCCTTAACTCCTTTAATACTGAGAAAAAAAAGATTCTCACTGAAAAGCTTATAAAAATCTCTGAATTAAAATCTGAGTACAGACTTAAGCTGTCAGATGTCAAAAGTCGAATAGTTGAGAGAATTTTTAAAGAAGTAAAGTTGGGTCTAGAAAGAAAGTTTAAACTAACTAATTTAATTAAAGAAGTGAAAGAGAATCTTGGGGATGAGTGTAAACTGTTTGTAAATAAAAAAGACGTAAAACAGGGCCTTTTGCCGGTGCCTAATCCGATACTCGGTGGCTGTATTGGTGTAAGCTTAGATGGGTTAAGTGTCTGCGATAATTCATACGATACGCGCATTGAGACAATCAAAAGGAATCATTTGAATGAAATAAATAAGATTCTGTTTAACTAAAAATTTTTACTGTATCTTAGATGTGTATCCCTTCCGAGCCGTAAACGCTTTTAAAAAGAATCCTTGAAACCTTTCAATAGCTTAATTTCATTCGCGTACTCGCTTACATCTGGAGTCTCAAGAATCATCGGAACGGAGAACCTCTTATCGTTAACAATCCATTTAAATAAATCCGCTCCAATTTTACCTTTTCCAATACATTCATGTCGGTCTTTTTTACACCCCAGATCTTCTTTAGAATCATTTAAATGAATAACTTTTAAATAATCAAGACCTATAATTCTGTCAAAGTCAGAAATAAACTTCTCATATCCTTCTTTTGTCTTAATATTATAACCAGCTGCAAAAGCATGGCAGGTATCAAAACAAACACCTATTCTGTCTTTAATTTCAACATGTTTAATTAATTCAGCTATTTCCTCCAATGTACTACAAACTACAGTGCCTTGCCCTGCCATATTCTCAATACAGATATGTATTGTTTTAAATTCTCTCAGAGCTTTATTCAAATGAGAAGCTATTTCCTCAAATACATTCGGTTTCTTTAAAACGTTTGCGCCCGGGTGTAAGACATACAATTTTATATTGAGTTCTTCGACTCGCTTTAATTCATCGTGAAAAACACTTATGGTTTTTTCCTTTACGTTGGCTAAGTTTGTGAGGTAAGTACCGTGCACTACTAAGTTGTTTGTGTCGTTTAGATATTTTTGTAGTTGTTCTGGGTTGAGGGCCTTGCAGTGAGCGAAAGATCTGTTTGATTTTACAAAGATTTGACCAACTTCAGCACCGATTTCTGTTAGGCTGGCTTTTATTTTATCAATTCCAGTAGATATTCCAATGTGTGCTCCTATCATACGTGGCTTATATTTGTGTTTTTTTATATGAGCTGCTGTGTATTTTTATTGATTTTGATTTAAATTAAGCAAAATGAGAATTTTTTTAGTTAAAGAAATGAATATTGGCCAAAAAATTATTTTGGTACCAAAAGGAGCTTTTTAGCAAAGGATAATTTAAATGGAAGTAAATTTATCGTAAGGAGCTTTGATTTTATTATATCCCAAATACGTAAAAACTGATCTTCGTCTTCTATCAGAAACACTTTTGATCAAAAAAGTCTAATTTTTATTTTTTACAAATAATTAGTATAAAGCCATTTGTCGGTGGAATTTACGACATGTAACAGAACTATCATTGATCGAAAAAGATCTTTTTTTTTATTATGCAAAGAGAGAATTGAATACATGCCGCACACAGTTGCCTCAACAAAAACCCCTTATTCCTTTTTCCAGCTTGCTACGACATTACCTAGCAGGGTTTTACAAAGAAAAGCTCCTTATTTAAAAAATTATATGGTCTCCATGAACCACAAGATATCCATTCATATTCTAAAAAGTGTTAAATACGACTATGAAACGACATTCAAAAACAACCCAGATTTTAAGAAATTGGAATTCTTAAAATCTCTTCTCAAAAAATTCGAAAGTTTAAAACAGAATGATGTTTTTAGTTTAACTGTTAGTCCTTTTATAGAAGATCCGCCCCACGTTTTAGAAGAAATTAAAGAACTCAGAGAAGACTGTTTATCTTTTTTAGATCGAATGGTAAACATAGGATCAGCGACTGCAGAAAACAGAACTCTTTCGTCTACTGCACAGGTATTAGTTGGAATTTGCTATGAACACGGGATATTGGGTTTACCACTAGACTATACGAAAGCTCTGAATTTTTATGAAGCTGCTTGTAGATTGAAGTCAGGCTGGGCAAGCTTTAGACAAGCACAGTGTCATGAAAAAGGACTTGGAACAAGTAAAAGTGCAAAGAAGGCTGCAGCTTTTTACAGATTAAGCGCTAAGTTGGGATATATTGAATCTTTATATGTATACGGTGCTATACTCTTATATGGCCAACTAGGTCTACGACAAGATATACCCAATGCAATATTTTTTTTAAGCATGGCTGCCAAAAAGTCTACCCCGGACTATCCATATGCTTTCTTTGATCTTGGGCAGTTTTATGAGGGCAAAATCCATAGTGAACATGAAGATAAAGAATATGCTCTTGAGTTATATACCAGGGGGGCTGATAAAGGATGCCCTAATTGTTTATGTAGGATGGGAATGATCTATGAATTTGGCGCTTTAGATATAAAACCAAAAATGTCAAGGGCGATTGCATATTATACGAAAGCTGCTGAATTAGGCCATAGAGACGCTTTAATTGCCATGTCCGCATTTCATGCGACGGGTATTAAATATTGTATTAAAAAAGATCTTAAGATATCTTTTCAATTTGCTTTAAAAGCAGCACTTCGGGGTAGTTCGAATGCTGCATTTATTGTAGCTGAATGTATAGAAAAAGGAATAGGTACCACAGCGTGTCGAATAAATGCACTGTGGTGGTATATGATATCTTCTTCATTGGGCCATCATGAAGCAACTACTAGGATAGACCAGATAAAGAGCGCGTTGGCACCAGCACACTCAACGACTAGACGGTTCAAGTTTTTTTAAATAAACAGATTTATGTATATTTCATTAATCACTTACTTTTTTTATATATCGTTTTTTTGTAGGTTCATTTTGACATATTTATTATACAAACATTTCTTCTTTTTTTATTGAAAACGCAAATGTCTTTTGTTGTACATGTTTATAAAATCATATTCGCTTGTATGTTTCACAACGCTGGAGCATATACCTACAATAAAAAGTGTTTCTATATAAAGACCTAACAATAGTAAACTCAGCAAAGAACAGGGACAAATAAATTAAGATAAAAAAATTTAAAAAAGACATTTGCGAAATCGTTTTTCATTATCTTACTCACTACCATTATACAATTTCTGCAACAGACCTCACAATTTTTTCACAGTTGTCATCATATTCATCCGAAGCCATTCTTCTCATAAGAATAGTATAATTTCTAAAATGTAAAAGATCAATTATCACGAGTCCTACCATATAAACTATAAAAAGCAACTTCATTATAGTTCCATATTTCCATATACCTGTAATCAAAATTAATAAAACAACAATTGCTTTTCCAAGTAGAAAAAAAAAGATAGGTAAAGTTAAGACTTCTAATTTAAGCGCATAGCCTAAAATATTTATAATTATTGCACCCCAGCAGAAAAACAATGCACACCATCGGAGAGGCGCTGCTAAATTTGGATGACTTCCCCCTGTAGTGCTAGCTAATAGGTAATAGGTAAAAGAAGTAAATACCGACAAACCTGTAGAAAAAGCAAAAAACTCAAGAAATTTTATACTCTGAATCTCCGTGGGTATTCTCTTCATATAAGGGTTTTGTTCTACACTTGAAATGCCTTTTTGTAATGCTTCTTCAGCTTGTTTTTGTTTTACTTGTGCTAGTTGTGTTACACTCTCCATTTTTGACGATGCCATGGCTATTTTGTTTTTTTTTTACGTTTATACAGGTAGTTTAAAGGAGAGCTCCTTTTATTAAGAATTATATTACTTGTTTTATTTTCGATTATTTAGGTAAACGTTTGATTCTAGCATATGTCTTAAAAGTTATAAATTGGGCATAAAGGAGTTATGGTAATTCAGCCGTTGGTTCCAATTTTTTTACATAAAATTTTTAGTTTATAAAAATATTACGAATAACTACTCAGCAAATGAAGCATAAATAATATCAAACACAATATAAAAAATGACACATGATAACTGACTATATCGGAAAAATGGTTGCAATTGAATTATTCGATAAAACTAAAATAATCGGTCATTTAAATGAAGCGGGTTATATAAATAACGTATACACAATTAATATCAGAAAAGATGATGAAATAATTGACATTGAACCAACAGAAATAAAAAATATTTATAGAATCCAAGAAGTTAAAGAAAATACTTTGTCAAACCCGCCCACTAACAATAAGGAAAACATTCAAAACATATCAGACAGAATAAATCTGGCCATTGACACAGAAGAAATGCTTAAGCAAACAGACAAATATGGACCTTCTTTAGACCAGTTTAATTCTGTGGTCGCACAAAATATTTATTATTTTTTAAAAAATAACGTCCCTGCACAAAACATTTGCTTAATAATCCGAGAATCTTTTTGTTCCGCCGATATTTTATTTGAACTCATTCGTTTATTAGATTGTAATTACAAAGTTTTTTGTGATTCGATGCGGCCGAATCTTAAATATTTAAAAAATTTGTATTTCGTTAATAATTTGAATATAAAGAAACCCGAGAAAAATTGTGTTTATGATTTATTGTTTGTCGCTAGTGATAAGCAGGTTGATATTTCGGACTATAAATCGAAGAATTTTTTTTTTATGTATAATCCACAAGAGTTAATAAATTACGAATATATTGAAGGCAAAATATATACTTTTATTTACGGGCCAAGACCGTCAAATTCGAAATTAAAAGTGTATAAAGATGTACATTTTGTTTATATTTATGGTGGACTGGCCAAAAACACTTATAAGGCATTTGGCATATCAAAACCAGAAGGAAATTATTTCCAGTTGCTCTAAACCAAAAACACTTATAAGGCATTTGGCATATCAAAACCAGAAGGAAATTATTTCCAGTTGCTCTAAATGCTTGTCACCTTTGTTTGGCTGTTGGGAGACATAATAATATCTTGGAGTTTTTTTGCAAGTCGTATTTTTTAAATATAAAATATAATAAATAAAAGAGACGGAAAAACACTTTTCAATTAAATTTTTTTATTTCAACTCATGTACACTTTAAAATACGACAATGTAAGTCAATTCACTTCCCGGTTCAATTTCGATGTACCGAACAAGGTCATAAGACTAAGTCAACTTTCGAATATATTTTATATTTTTGCGAAACATGACACAAGAATTCCAAGAAATACGATTTCTATAGCACAGTTTTACGCGAAATATAATTTAAATGAAAGGACCCTGGTTAATATAGAAGACGATACTCTTATAATAGCATCTTTGGTTTATTTGAACGCGGAACCGACTTCTTCATTTATTTTAACTGCGAGAAATTTAGTTATTTTACAAAAAAATTTGGAAATTAACAATATTCGTGTTATTAAATCCAACATAAAACAAGAACATTTTAAAGTAAATGAAAAAACTATTTTCAAAAAACAGGAGATTTGTGATGAAACAATCTATGGTTTTGACAAAGAACTGTTAGAAATCACACAACATATAAAAATGTACGACTATAAAAGTTATTTGAAAGAAGGAGATTTACGGCCAATAAAAGTTTTTAATATTTTTAATGAGGAAAATTCAGGAAAAACGAGTTTCATAAAGAAACTTGCAATGAAAATGATGTATAACGTGGAAAAATTTGATAAAAATCTTTTTTCTCTAAGTGACTGTATTTTTATTTGTACGTCTGGTGAGTTAAAGACACCCGAGGCAATACAAAATATTTGTGATTTTAAATCAACGCAAACAAATTCTGTTTTATTTATTGTATCGTTGCAAAAGGTTAATTTGAAAATTGTTGATTTTCATTTCCAATTGTCTTTACCGGATTATGAGACGAGAAATGTGTTTTTAACTGACACTTTTGATAAGCTAAAGTTGGTTGTAATGGACTTAAATATCTTGAATCAGTCATTCGGTGGGAAGTCTTTTTTCGAAATGAAAAATATTATCCGAAATGCTTTAGCGGGCAAACTTGTTGGACATAATGGAAGTAAAGAAATTCAGTTAGAAAAACTAACACTAGCGCCCAGTGTCGAATTAAACTATACGCCTTCTCCGACTAGTCTGGTGCTTAAAATTGCAGACTTTAATCTTCCAAGTAAAATATATAGCTCGTTATTTTCTGAAATTGGTGGCTATGAAAAAGCGAAAAGTGCTTTAATTCAGTCGGTCATCTACCCTTTCAAGTATAAAGATTTATATAAGAGGTTACAGATAAAACAAACGAAAGGTATCTTACTTTTTGGGCCTCCCGGTTGCTGTAAGACGATGTTGGTTAGATGTTTAGCTTTTGAATCAAACATGCCTTTCTTTAGTATAAAAGGACCTGAATTAAAGAGAAGTTTAGTGGGAGAATCGGAAAAAGCAATTAGAGATCTTTTCGATAAGGCCCGTTCTTCAAGTCCTTGTATTATATTTTTTGATGAACTTGATTCTATATCTTCAAAGGATAGGACACTTACGGGTTATAAAAATTCACTTTTAACAGCTTTATTAGTCGAAATGGATGGTGTCGATAAACTGGAAAATGTGTTTATCATTGGAGCTACCAATAAAAAAAACATAATCGATCCTGCTTTATTAAGGCCAAACAGGTTTGACAAACATATATTTATTGACTTACCCAATGGTGAAGAGAGAAAAGAAATTTTTAAGATTTATTTAGGTACAAAAGGAAATTTGGACTTTGAAAAATTTGCATCAGATACAGAAGGTTTTTCTGGGGCAGAAATAGAATGCCTTATAAACGATAGTAAACAATGTATGCTTGAAGATATAATAAAATCGGGAGATCAGGGTAATTTAGAAATAACGAATGAAATGGTTAATGTTCAGATACGGAATATGTGGGAACGTAAAAAACATTGAATAAATTTTTATTGAAACGAATTTTTTCTACAAACTATTTTTTTAAAAACAACGTATTTTTATGCATCGAAGACTTCAATAATTTTATAATTTCATCATCAGTTTTTTCAAATAACTGAATAATTTCATTTGCTTCGTTCTTGGGCTGTAAAGCGACTATTTTCTCTGTCACCCTGTGAGTCTCACCCGTTTCTTCTTGTAAATATGAAGGCAAAGAGAATGGGACTTTTAAATGAATTCTTCCTCGAAGATAAACCTCTGTATCCATGTCTAAAGACACTTTTTTTGTCGTGTTTTTGTCTATGTGAAAAGGGAATATTATACTCATGGGTTATATTTTGTCATAAACAAATATAAAATATTTCTAATCTTCTAAAATTTTTTATAATTATTATATTATAACTTTTTAATATGTGTGTTACTTTTCACAGTAAGAGAAAATTACGGTAAATGAAATAATAAATTTTTTGTGTAAAAAAGTCAAGTTTTTCATAATACAAAAAATACAAAAACAGAACATGAAAAGCGAACAAAAACAGAGCATGAAAAGCGAACAAAAACAGAACATGAAAAGCGAACAAAAACAGAGCATGAAAAGCGAACAAAAACAGAGCATGAAAATCGAACAAAAACAGAACATAAAAAGCGAACAAAAACAGAACATGAAAAGCGAACAAAAACAACGTGTTCTTGTCATTGGAGCTGGCGGCATTGGAATAGAAATAGCCAAATTACTGAAGTTAAATAAACATTCAATAACTGAACACGTTTTAAAAATAACAATTATAGACTGCGACACAATTGAATTATCGAACTTAAACCGACAATTTATTTTTACAATAAACGATATAAATAAATTTAAAAGCTCGGTCACAAAAAACTATCTCAAATGTTTACAGATTGAAATCGATTCAATAAATCAAAAGATAAAATTCGATAAGAACTACAATCCTTGGTCTTCTGTGGTCTTTGATTTAAAATTTTTTTCTGAGTTTGACGTTATTTTTAATTGTTTAGATAATTTAGAATCTCGAAAGTTTATAATGAAGAGAGTATATTTGACCAACAGGATATTAAGGAACGAGAAACCTATATTAATTATTGATGGGGGCACGACAGGGTTTTTGGGCCAAGTCAGATCGTTTTTAGATAAGTCTTGTTATGATTGTTTAAACATACAAAATAATACAGAAGTGATTCCAGTGTGCACGATAAAAGGAAAGCCTGAGACATTTGAACATTGTTTAATTTGGGCGACAAACGAGGTTAATACTTTAAAAGAAAATATACTTACAGACATGCCTATAGACCAAAAACAGTTTAGTTTTACTATAAGCACTGACAATGAAAACATTTCCAATTATGCTCTGTTAGAAAACCTTTCAAATTATGGTCTGTTAGAAAACATTTCCAATTATGCTCTGTTAGAAAACCTTTCAAATGAAATAACTGGTGTTTTTTCATCTTCAAACAAAATAGATATTTTAAACTTCCTAAATAATAAAAAGTCGAGAATGAAAATAATTTATTTTCTTTCAAATAAAAGATGTTCAGAGTTCAACATTACAAAAAGATTATCTTTTACTGAAACTGAAAGCAAGCTGAATCAAATTATACCTTCAATTTCTACAGTTAATTCTATTATAAGTTCTTTGATGCTTAGAAACTTTTTTAATTTCATTAAAAATAATGAATTAAGGGATTTTTTCGTCACGGGATCAAAAATTTTAAAGTCAAAAATTACCGAAAAAAATGTTGAATGCGAATTTTGTAAAAACAAGATAGTTATTTTATCGAAACCCTTTGAGAAATATTCTGAAAACATTTTAAAAAAAACTAAAGAAGAAAAAAAAACGATCGAAATTTTTAGTAATGAACTTTCTGAAATTAAAGATTTTTTAAACCTTAAGTTTTTTTTATTGTCAAACTTTGAGGACCCAGTTTTCTTCATTAATGTGACTAAAACCTTTAAAGAATCTATACGTTTGTTTTATAATCAGATATATTTGATTCAAGCAGAAGACAAAACGTATGTTTTTTTAATTGAGAACTCGGACGATTTTAATATTCGAATGATTTAAAACATTTATGATTTAAGGGTGTCAAAACTCTCAGCTGTGTTTATTAATAAATAAAATTTTTTTAAAAACTTGTTTTTTTTCTGCCAGGTAAAATAGAAATAGTTCAATTAACGAAATATAATAAAAAATTTCTTTATTAACAAAACAAAAATATTTTCGACTGCCTGCAGGTATATATTATTTAAACAGGAAATAAAAAAGTACTTTGCACCTTGTTTTTATATTGACTTTATTTTTTTCTTTTTTTTGTCTTCAATAGTCATTTAAAAAATCTAAAAAAAATCTCCGTCGTCAATTGGGACTTCAAGCCCAGCACATATATAGATTTTTTTCTTAATAACAAGGCGCATTTTTTTTATAACAACAAAGTTTAATAATTTAATTGATTTTGATAAGCAGTGTTTTTTTTTTGCTGTAATTACGATAAAACTTTTACTTGAAACTATCATCACTACAAGAGCTTTGATTCAAATGTAAAAACGCACTTGTTTTCTTTATATATTTAACTAGGGATTTAGGGCAAAATAAATTAAGTAGAAACTCTCGTTTTTAAAAGGATTTGTATAATGTAAATAAAAAGCTTATTTGTGCAGGTAGAAGCGCAAAAGGAAGCTGAAACGTAATCGTTATTTTTAAACCTTCATTGATGAAGTGGAATATTAATCGGCGAAGTAAATGTACAAGTATTTAAACTGCTAATCTTTTTGACTTTAATATAATGGATATCTTATCTGTTTTTTCAAAATTTTTTATCTATCATACTAACGTACGTAATTAAATATACTATATTAAATCGACCTTGGAAGCGGAAGACGACAAATTTACATTAAAAAACTAAACAATTATAATAAAATTATCAATATATGCTAAACTTCATCTCTAAGTAAAAGTTTAAGAAAAAAAGTTTTTTTTATTTTGTTATTTTTTTAGGTTTTGTTAACAATAGAATCTAGCTTTCTGAAATTTTTCTGTGTTTTATCGATTATTTGTTATTTTTAATCTTTTATATATATGTTTTCGTTTTAGTTTTGTTGTTTATATATATGTTTTCGTTTTAGTTTTGTTGTTTTTATGAAATAGTTTGTTTTTATGAAATAGTTTGTTTTTTACGTTCTAAAAAAAAGCAAATCTATTAATTCTTTACATATTATAAGACCACAGTTCAGCTATGATTAATTTCAAAGACAAGTAATAATCGTATAGGCCTATAAGATAATTTCTTGTAGTTTATATTTTTGAAAATATAGATTCTTTTTTTGTATAAGATAGATACTTTGTGTTAAAAAAAATTCAGGGTTTTGTTTGGCTCGTTTTTCCCTGGCATCTATTAAATATACAAAGAAAAAATTTTAGTGTAAAGGTGATTTTATATATTTGATTCGTCCTTAGATTAAATCAGGTTATAGAAAAACATATGCAAAAACACTATAAACTGTAACGCTTGTGTACATTACAACTCTATTATTGGGTAAAACGTTTGTATAAGCAGAAACGAACTTTGAACACTATACGCAATTTCTTTAATCTAAACAATAGAATAACATATTGTTTTTTATATCTTTACGATATAAAGTCTCGTTATAGAACTCAAAAATGTGGTTTTAAAAACAATATCATCTAATTCACATATTTTGGGCAAAACTGAAGCTTTTCTTTTTTAAAAATACGTTGTTTAAAGCATTTTCATAAGTTTTTAATATTAAACGGTTTTTTTTAAGTGAAAAATCACTGTATTTTTCTTTTTTTAATGTTGATTTTCTGCTCCTTTAGCTCGATTATTCAAGTATCGATACAAACATGTTTGTTCAAAATAATAAATCTTTAAATATGAGAACGTTGTATTGAAATACATGTTATTTTAGCGCTTCGTGTTTATTTTGTGAAACATACGAGCTATAAAACTTAGTGTTTTTACAAATACTTTTTTTCTAAAGCTTTTTTTTCTTTTCTGTTTTTAAACATAAACATCGAACGCTTTCAATATAGAAGAAACGTCATGAGTCACTTCGTAAATTTAAACAATTTTGTTTTAGTCATTTTTTTATTAGGTTCATTTAAAAAACTGAAATTAAACTTACTAGCTATCGAAACCAATTTTATATCTGTATGTTTGTTGAAAGTATATATAAATAAAAAACGCCTTTTTTTTAATCGGTTTATGTTTACACGTGTTATATCGTGATACGTTGATCAATAAGATATATACACGTGTGTTATATCGTGCTTCGTTGATCAATAAGATATATACACGTTTTATATCGTGATACGTTGATCAATAAGATATATATGTTTTGTTACTCTGAATATTTTTAGAAATCTATTTTTATAGTTATATTACACAGTTAAAGTTAATCTAAAGATTGTGGCCGATATATATATGGTTTTATTTTAACACTTAAATTATCAATTTTTAATAAAAGATCTGGTATATTAAGATGCTTTTTTCTTAACGAAAACTTTTTTAATGTCCCACTATAAAAAAAATTTTTAAATATTTTTAATGTCCCACTATAAAAAAAATTTTTAAATATTTTTACTGAGCTATTGATCGCATCTCAAATGAGTAAACTCAAAAAAAAACTGTCGAAAAAGAAATGATAATGATGTCTGTCTTTTGAATGGCGTTTTCGATGTTCACAGTGGTATATATCAAAAATATAATTTTAATAAAAGGTAAAATAAAAGTGGTGTATTATAGCGGACGAGCATGCTTCATACTTACGTCGACAGTTTATATATATTAGAACAGATTTTTCAAAGCTTCTATGTTTATTCAGATATAATATATATACACTTGTTTTTTTAAATCATCGTCTCTCAAATATACTGCAAGCAACGATCAGATAAAAGAATTATAACCGTAAAAGTTTAAGCCTCATATATTGATTTTTATATTGCGTTTTCTACACAAATATACCTGTCTTAGCTTGTATAATCTTCTTTAATAAGCAATTTCATGAATGTTGAGTGTCTGAAAAAAAGCAAAGCGTTTGTTCTGCTTTTTTAATTTGAAAGTTTAACGTTTTTGACAAGCGTTTTTATTTAACTATTTATCATTTTTTAAAAACAAAATGCCCTATAAAACACACAATCCACTAAAAAAAATTTAACTTATGTGCGTAAAAGTGTTGTATAGTAAATAGTATCACAATGATTATTAATAGTTGAATTTTACTAAATTTTAAAGAAACTCAGCGTGTAAAACAAAATCAGAAAAAGTCAAATTTATTTATTATATCAAACTGTCTATTTTTATTTCGGCGTTTTTTTTCGACACCTTTGTAGAAATTCGTAAATATTTCTTTGATTATAAACAGACCGACAATTTTGAACTTAAATTGTGTTCCGTGTTTCAATATATGTTGTTGAACCATGAGCCTTTTTCTCTCGTCACATGTCGTATCTTAGATCTCATATATCACTGAAAAGTTTAAAATAAACTCGTGTGTTTTGAAAATCCTGTATTTTTGACAGCGTATAAAATAAATAATATAAGCGAAAAACTCGAAACGTAGCTAGGATCTAACAGGTTTCAAATTTTAGAAAACTAAAAGTCGGAACTCAAGAGAAATAAAGTTATCTCTACCTAAATCCTGCAGAAAAGCGATATATTTTCGATTATGTCAATAGATTTTAAACTAAAAGAAAACAACGCAATTCTTGCAATTAATATAAAAAAATTTAACACAAATATTTATTTAAAAACAACGTCAATGTGTCTTTAAAGTAAATAGAAATAAAACACTTTTCAGTTTTCAAAAGGTAACATATTTTGTGCAACTACAAAGTCCTAGGAAAGTTTTATTTCAACGAACATTGTTATCTAATAAAATCCCTTGTGTCTGACTTACAATATATAGCGTTTTTCTCAAAGACTTTTGTTTAAAGGTCTATTGCTTCATTAGGCAAAAATGTACTTTTTAAGAAAATATAAATGTGTAATTGTTCGGTGTACGACAAGTCTTATATATCTTAAATCTCATATATTCATGATTTGAAATTTAAAAAAGTAACTGTAAGAGCCACAGTTTTTTTTGTTTTTGCTAACAACTTTTTAATACAAAAAAACTTGGCATCTTATTAAAATATGCTTATTATTAATATAATAGCACCGTTATGCTACAATTGTGTTGTCCGTGTATTTTTTTCTTCTCTCAATTAAGTCGTCTTTAAATTTTTGTTCGCATATATAATTGAAAATACAAGAATGTCTTGAACATCTTATCTTTTTCAAAATCAACATTAAAATCATGAAAAAGAGCTTTCAATAAAATACGATTAATATTATGTTTTTTACATGAAAAAAGATTTAAAGTATTTTCAGCTATAAAAAGTCTTAAATAGAAAAATATAGAGAAGAATCTAAACTTCAGATTATAAAAGTATTATAATGAGTATTAAAACACTCGCTTTAATAACAAACACTTGAATTTTAAACATTATACTATGATTATCAAACAAAAATGAAAAAGTTAAACTAAAAAATTTTATTTTTAAAGTGTTTTTTAACTGTCAAAAAGACCGGAAGGTCGATATTTATCGGGCAAGTGCTCTATCATGATCATGTTTAAAAATGAAACTTCAAAACGATACATTTCTTCATTTGCATAATAATTCTCTTCTATCCGTTCCTTGGACATAAATCTATTATTGACCACATAAAAACACCAATCACACAACGACAAGGTGAAAGCGCACATTGATGGAAAAATGATATTATAAAATAGTTCAGTTTTTTGAAGATTCTTCTCAGAATCTAACATTTCTGTATTTTTTTCTATCTCGTCTATAAAGCTATACAAATTAGAATAAAAACGATCGCACAATAAGATTAACAGATTAATTACCCGCAACAGCTGATCGAACTCTTGTTTTTCAAGGCCATATATTGGGAGCTTCAAGTTCCATTCTTCGTAAAATTGTTTAACTAAAGCTTGGCCGTGTTCTTTCTGTGACATAATTCTATCATTATTAGGGACTCTTATATCTGCCTCTTCTTTAAGAAATCTTATGTAGCCATTATCTCTTAATTCCGGCACTAATCTCAGCATATGGGGGGTTATATAGCCTTCCATTTCTTGCTCAAGATTGAACGGATAACTACTGAATGTTGTTCCAAGCATGGGTATAAAAACAAAACTATATTTTATATTAAAAATTTGCTCTAATATGACGTAAGTGGTCAGTAAAAAACGTTTTCTTTGTTGCTTTTTTTCTGTTTTTATTGTTATTCTTAAAGCTATATATTAATGATACACCAATGTTTTCGATAATCTCATTTTAAATTCATTAAATTAATTTTGTCGAAATATAAATTAATTAAATGATATTAAAAAAAAAATTTTTTTTTTACAAATAAGTTCTTAGAAAAATATAATAAATAGATTAGTTTTCTTGTGTGTAATAATCAAATTATGTTATACAGAAACATACGCTTTACTATATTTTATTATATTCTGTGTTGTTTAATAATTTAATTTATATCTCGACAAAATATTATAAAAAAAATTTCATTAATCACAATAAATAAAGAAAAGATTTAGATAATAACAAAACTTCTGAAACAACAGATAGTGTTATAATTAATTCATTGTTGCTTCATATATCGCAAAGATTTGGTTTTAACCTTTTGGTTATTTTTACAATTTTTTCGTGCGTAAGAAAATGACTCTGTTAATTTTTTTATTTTTACGGGCTTGTGGGGAACATAGACGATATGTTAAATCTGAAAATATCAGAAATCAAAATAATAATTGTTTTTTTTATTTTTACTGAATTGTCTTTTTATTCAAATTTTAAGTTTAAATTATACTTAATTACCTTTGGGTGAAGGTATAAATACTTCAGTCTAAACTGTTGCGTCTCAACTGTTGGCTATTATAAATGCCAAAGTTAGAACAATAAAACAGTTGCTCTGTTAAAATTATTATCTATGTTTGAGAAAGTGTATATCAAAAATGAACATTTTGAAAAAAAACTTGTTTTGCTTAAATATACAAGTTAGTATATATGTGATAATGTCTTTAAAACAGCAAACAAAACACTAAACAGATGTCATAAAATTCCTTGAATAATAAAAACCGTTGGCGTTACTGAATATAACAATAAAATATATGTTTTTTTGAACGCTTTGGTGT
Source organism: Cucumispora dikerogammari (assembly GCA_014805705.1). NCBI lineage: Eukaryota > Fungi > Microsporidia > Cucumispora > Cucumispora dikerogammari. The sequence goes on along the minus strand of SBJP01000079.1, from coordinate 5,076 downwards.
CTGTTGTGTTATATTGATATATTAATCATTCTTCTAATACACTCTCTATAATTTAGTAAACGTCTTGTTTTTTATTTCGCTTTATATTTCGGTCTTTATTGGAAAACAGCAAAACCTTTATATATAAAAAGAACTCCTTTTTAAACTGACGATATTTTTTTCACATATATAAAATGTTTATTCAAACAAAAATTTTATGAGATGATATGGTGTTGAAAATACAAAAGTTTTCCAAATATAAATACATAAATAAAAATTTTTGCTGTGATGTAGAGACTCCAAAAAATTTGAAAACTTTAACAAGTTTATCTGTGATATATATACGAGGGTTGTGAAACAAACATTTTGTATTTGATCATAAAGTGTGTTGGTATATTGTAACAATACGTTTTTTTTTGTTTTATGCTTTGTCTTAAGCAAATCTATGGTGTTTTTCTAATTTTTTTTTGATTCTATGCGAGCATAAAGGTTTTTAATGATTGATTTCAATTTACAAATATTAAAAGTGCAATGTAATGAACTATACATCTTTAATCAACCTAATCATTCTTTTCATACGTCTATGCGAATTTATGGCCGAGAAAAAACGTGTTTTGAATTAAGAAAATCTTACTTATATCTCTCATCCCACTATAATCCAATTAAGTAAATTTAGATTATAGTTTAATTATACAAAGAATATTCAAGCAAAAGCTATGAAAATACAGGTATTTCAACATAATTTTTCTATTCTCATTTTTTATACAGGAGTACACATAAAATAAAATTGTTCTTATATATAGTATACTTAATCAGAAGTATATATATTATTGAACAGGAAAATACGTAAATGTTTAATTTGATAGAAGGTTGTTTATATGATTCCTCTTATATTTACGATTATTTTTTTATATTTTCGCACAACCAAGTAATAAGACTGATAAACCATGTAATAATAATACTAAACTATAAAGGGAGACTGTTAAATTGTGCGGGAAACTTTTAAATATTGTGGTAAACTCTGTATATAGTAATTTCTACTTTTGTCTTATTAGACAACGTAAACACACGTATCACTCTCGCTCAGCTCGTAGAGTTAAACAAAAAAGACACGAACGACAAAACTAATCAAAAAGAAGAATATTTAAAGTAGAAAAAAATATGTTCAGACAGTATTTTTTCGTTTTTCGCCGAAACAGTTGCAAAAACATAATCTGTTCATTTAAAAATAATAAAGAAAATTTCTATTAAGTTTACTTAAATAAACCTTGAATAATTAAACTATAGTGAAAGGGGGAAGTATATAAGTTTAAAAAAATGATGTTATAATAAGAGAAGCTTGTAATAATTTCGACAAATAACAACTTTTCTTATCTTTTTTGTAATAGTGTATGTCAGAATATCTTTTTGATTTTTAAAATTTCGTTTAATTACCAGCATTTAAGGTTTTATTTCAATATCATAAAAATACACAGACTATCCATTAAACATAGTTTTTATTACATTTTAAGCATTAAGAAGATATCATTGCTTTAAAAAAGTAATAAAAGAGTTTTTCTTGTGGGATTGTTTTGTTACATTATTTTTCATCTTAGATAAAAAACAAAAAAATTACAACAACAGGTTTAAAGATTAAAAAGACTTTAATTTAGCTCTTTTCCTTTTTTATTAATACAAATTAAAAACAAGTTCTTGCGTGTTTTTGAAAAATTTTGGTTTATATTAAAGACTCAAAAAAATTGGAACAGTAGTTTATTTTATTGTGGTTAATTCCCAACTTTTTTTTTTAATTTTTTACAGCATTTTTACACCCCCACGGGTCAAGTGACTTTTTTCAAAATTTTCTTAATATTACTAAATTTTATCAGACAAAGTCAAATTTTTTGTCTCAGTTTAAAAATAAAAAATTTTATTGTGTCTTTTTGTTTCAATATATATATACAATATTTTTCTGCGAAAGATCAGACATTTTTTTTACAATAAATAAATATAGTAATATACATATACGAAACTAAACCTCACTCTTTATAAACAAGACACATTGTTTTTTAAGTAAATTCGGGATTAAAAACATTCGTTAGATCAATTTTTTATATAAAACCTTAAACGGCAAGTGTTTTTGTATTTTTAAAGCTTGAAAAAGCTCGGTTTTATGATCTGAAAGAATATAGCATGGTTATCACATTGTCACTTTAAAACCCTTCGTCAGTTTTCAATCAGAAAACAATTGCGTTTTTGATTAAATTTACCTGTATTTATTTATATTAAAGAAAAAACATATGATTGGCTGTATATTGTATTATATCTGGTTTTTTCCAGCAAACTGCTTTAAGTTATACCTTTCGCGTCTTGAGACTCTTTCATATGTATTTTATATTTTTTTAACTAAACACAGTTGTATTTTCTTTTATTAAACATTCATAAGTAGTTTTCTTAATGCGATTCAAAATATATCTGATTTAGCAAAAATATGAAGTCTTATAAAACATATGTGAATTGCTTTTTTGTGTGAAACTTCATAAACAGAAAAATTGTTTTATTTTTAAATATTAAAAAGTTTTTAATTGTATTGATTAAATTATAGCAAGAACAGTTTTAATATATCTTGTACTGCTTGATAACTGTTTGAGCTATTATGATGAAAAAAAAGTGTTTAAAAATAAAAGTTCTTTTACCAAGAACTACGCGAGCGAAAGCAAACTACTATTAAGGGCATGTTTTTGCTGCTTGTTGAGTCTATATTTATATATATTTCATTTTAGATATTCATTATCTGTTCTCGGGTTGTTGAAAACCTACACATATTTAATGTATGATACTGTTGTAGTATGTATCGAGTCTTGTTTTGCTTAATATTGTTAGTTTAATAATTATAAAAAAGATTTTTTTTCTGCTGGAGTTGCGAAACTTGATTTCCAGATTATTATATAACATCTTTCTGTGTCATAGAACAATTTTTATTTATAAAGTTTTATTTAAAACTCTTTTGTCTTTGAGATTATATAGCTTTTTTTTGATTTGATCTTAACAGTTTTCGATGTATAGCAAAATCAAAAATTTTTTTATAGATATCAGGTTCACACAAATATTTATTGGATTTTATACAAATTCTTAATTCTTAAGAATTCGTATTTCTAGTAGAATAAGAGTTGTTATTACGTAAAATATACTTCAATTTTGCTGATCTATTGAAAACGATCGATGTGTGTTGACGAGTTTACTATTAATAAACCCAGGGGAATTCGGAATCTTGGCCCTTTTGTCACTGATTAAGTTTCAAATATGATTGTAATTAAAAAATGAAGCTCGATCGACGAAACTAATTTAATAAATCATGTGTTGAAAAAAATATATTTGTTGGTCGATTCAGAACATTTTTAATTCAACTTAATATTCCGAAATATAATCCGTTTTATTGATTGATCTATTTTAGTGTGTTTTATTTAGTGCTCATTGTCAGTTAGGTAACTTTTTTCGCGTGAGTTTTTTTAAGTAAATTATAAAAAAAATCAAAACTTCAATAAAAGTTTTTTTTAATTAAACAGCTTTGAATAAATTAGAGAACACACACAAAACCTGTTAAATCTAAGTCTAAAATGAAAAACAATCGCAAAAATCAAAAAATTTTAAACTTTTTCAAAAAGCTTGTGTGTACTTTTGCTTAGTATATCTCTATTATAATATTAATTGACCGATTTGCACTGTAATGCTAAATCTGAAAAACATTTTCAAATTTAACTAAGTAAAAACCAATCCGTTGCTTGTAAATAAATAAATCATATTTTCTAGCTTCCGTTGTGCCCAAATAAGAAAAAATATTGTTTGGTCAATCTTGATTATTTTTACAAGTTAACTATTTTTTCATAAAAACTGTCGTTCGTAAGTTTTTTTTTAACGTCTGAAACTAATACGTTAGATACGCTACTTATAGATTTTTTCGAAATTTTTTCTAAGAGTTGCAATCATTTTCAATAAATATTTTTTTACGATCAATTTTTCAAGCGTTTTATCCAATTTTTCTATGAATATTTTTTATTCTTTTTTTTCAAATTGGTTCAGCAATAGGAAAAATATCGAAAATAATATGTTTTTTACTAAAAAAAATTAATGAAAAAATTGATCGTAAAAATATAGATTTTTTATTAAAGAAAATATTCATTAGAAAACTGATTGCAAAGACGCTTAAAAAAAAGATCAAAAAGACCATAAAAACAAAAAATTAAAAACTTACTATATATTGTGTTTGTTTTGACCTAAATGTTCTTTGCTTAATTAAAGCTATAGATGATATTACCAAGCAACTATCAAAATTTTTTGCTCTTTGGAGAAAATACACACGATAAAAAAATTTTGTGATAAAGCCAATATTACTTTTACAATCTATATTTAAACTTCAACGCTCAGTTGAGCTATATAGCAATCTAAGCGCAAGACATAAAACAGCTTTCATCACGCTAAAGTAAACATCGATAAAATTAATTAAAAATATATTTTGTTTAATAATCAAAAGTCAACAATTGAGCGGTAATACTCGTCAAATTTATTTATTTCTCTTCTTTAGTTTTTAAACTAAATCAAAATAATTAAAGTTTCATAGAAAAAGTTTCCCAATAAGACACAGTTAAAAAAACTTATTTTTAAATTCTAAGAGCGCTTTTTTTTAAAAAAATTTTATTTTTTCATCAAAACTATTCCAAGCATAAATAAAAAATCGACAATATTAGTGTCTATTTTAACTGTTTTTGACTATAAAAAACTTGTTACTTATAGACCCTTTCCATTATATAACTAAATAGAGGCCTATTATAATTTAATTAAGCAAAGAGCGCCTAGATACAAGTAAATACACAATATAGTAAACTTTTTATTTTCTTGATGACTCGCAGTAAATGTGCACATATTGTATCGCTATTAAAAGAAAGATCGAATAAAGCAAACACAAACGACGAATCTAATGACAAAATCAGAAAATAAACAAATGAGATCAGACAAAAAATTTTGCACCTTTTGATATAAACATAGTTAAAATAAAAAAGTTTTGTTCATTTAAAAGTAATCAATAATAGTTTTTGATTATTTTGTCTAAAATAAAACTCG
>SBJP01000078.1:0-31286 GCA_014805705.1 Cucumispora dikerogammari | reverse complement strand
GAAAATATATTAAGTTCTGGTTTCAAGTCTTATTAACACATATTGTTTTTTAATATAAAGAAATAAAATATATTTTTCATATAAAAACAACGTTCTATTTCTTACAACAAAAGCAAGTTTTATTTTTCATATAAAAAAAAGAAATTTTTCAAATAAAAAAAGGTTTTATTTTCCAAACGAAAAAACAAATCTTGTTTTTATATTAAAAGAAAATAAACATAATTGTTCATACTAAAAAAACAACTTCTTTTTTCATATTTTATATTAAAGAGCACAGAGTGAACCAACATAAAAAAATAAAGAATTGATGAAACGGGGATAAATAAATATATAAAATCGACATTAAACACTGACCGAGTAGATAAAGAAGCACTAAATAAGAAAATAACAGCTGATTAGAATAAAAAATGAACAAATAAAAGCGAATAAAATATAAACTTTCACAGGGTTTTTCGAGCTATTTTAAAATTCTATATTATGCAATCTTCTATTATATTGAACCTGTCCTTTTCAAAATTTAAATGCGTATTTTCAAAATTTAACGGGGCTTTTTTAAAATAAGATGATAAGTTTTCAAAATAGATCAGCAAACTCTTTAATAGATACATAAGATTAGCGGACGTAGAATAAATATTAAAATTTTTTCACAATTTCCAAGAGATGTAACAATGCTAGTAGAAAAAAGGCTGTTGAATATAGATGAGTTTGCATATTTCACACAATAATGGAAAAAACAATTAGGCCAGCTGACAATTTCACAATGAAATAAAAACACTTGTTGATTTATCTAACATTGAAAATGCTAAACTAGCTTTACGTGTAGGTAAATATATAGGGGTAACATTAAAACTGATCTAGTATCATTTAATTAAAAAGCAAGCGTTTGTTAATTATCATTAAATTTCACGCGTTAAAATTTGTTATAATTAAATGATGAACAAAATAATGTAAAAATTTGAACATTTAAAACAAAATCGATTTCAACAGTATTTTTTTAAATCTGGTCAGATGTTAAGCGACTAATCTTTTACGCTAGGTTTTTGTAAAAGAAATATAACACTACAGAAACACTTTTTTACTTAAAAACACAAAGGTTTAACCTATTGTTATTTATTTTGACTGTCAATTGCGCAAAAAACGACTTACTGTTTTCAAGACACATATATAAAATTAGTCGGAATACGTTCTAATATTTTAAATTTTAGAAAAAGTCAACCACTCACACACCAACATATAAAAACATGTTGATCTCTATGCTAATTTTTTTTTAAGAGAGATGACGTGATCATCAGTTTATATAAAGTTTAAAAAATAGTAAGGCAAGACCTGAATAAAAATAAACACTTAAAAAACATTTCATGATAAGAAGAAATCGGTTTTTATTATATTTTTCTTATGTCTTCTTTCAAAGTTGCTTTTCTTAAGCGAATATAATTAAAAAACACGGGTTTTAAAATCGTTCCTGATTAATACTGAAAAAAAGGGTTTATGTTTATAAGCAAATATAAAAGCATGTTGTCTCAATTCTGATGTAAATCAAGTAGTGTTGTCTGTAAAATATTATGTTACTTTCTCTATTACTATCAGAAATAAAAAAAGCTATGATTTAATTTATGAATATACTCATAAAAGGCTTTTTTAGTCCAAAAAAAGCTAAATAGCAAAAAACTTAAAATAATAAAAAAAACACTTAGATGCTTTTCAAATCAAGAACGTAAAAATACCGCGATATGAGAAAGTGTCTTTTTTAGTAATCAAACAAGATATTTTTCGAGCATCCTTTCAATCTTATAAAATATATCAAAAAAAATTTTAAATTTTATATACTTTTTCAGACATCATCTTTTTTGGCTAAAAAAAGAATATATTGTTTGACTGTATTTTCAATCGTTTTTTAATAAAAAAGTTCGGTGTAGAGGCTTTTAAAAGTATCTCAAATATTAATAACACATAGTTAAAAGAAACTACTGTTTGCTCTTTTACCTGAGTACAGGGACTTAGGGATCGTGAATTGGTGATTTTAACACGATCCCATAAGATTAAAAAACGTTTATTAAAAAAAACAAATGGACAGTCGTAAGACAGAGGACATCGAACATAAACATTTTCTATAGCAGTAAGATATGCTTATTTTACATAATATCATCAAACAAGACTTCTAAAAAAAATATCATGTTAGTTTGAATGTGAACTAACGAAATAAAGAATGTCCGTTCTAATTTGGGCTTAAAGACAGAAAAAAAACCACACAGCATAGAAATGTTCTTGAATTCGAGTTGTTTTAAACATAATAAACTGACACGGGTTATGTATAATACTAATAAGAATACTCGAATGTATTCGAAAACTTGAGATTTGATTAATTAAAAAGGTTGCTTCGATGAAGGTCTTTCAATAAAAAATTTTTTTTGTGTCTGTTAATTAATTGTTTTTCTCAATACCGATATTAGTAAAATTTTAACAAAAAAAAAGTTGTCTACTTTCTGCCAAAAAATACAAGTTTGTTTACAGTTTATAAATACGAGAATAACAAAGAAAAGTTAACATATTTAAAAAAAACTTTAGCACAAAAATAATAAAATCTGTTGATTTAAATATTAATGTCGATTCAGTGTTTTTGATGTTGTTTATGTAATTGAAGATGCTTCGAGAAGAGTTTTAGCTCAAACCATAATCGGCACTTATACATTTTTTCTTATCCATTATAATATTAATTAAAAAAAATATATCATAGATTAACCGCTTGTTATTTTATGCATCCAATAAGATACATTAGATAACAGAACAAAAATCTAATGGCTACAATAAGTGCATTAAAAATTTAAATGAGGTATAAACCACTGACATCTATATATTGAAAAGTAGTTGAGTGAAAAACAATAATTTTTAAAAACTGTTTTCAAACCGAGGCTTTTCTTTGAGAAAAGTTTTTGAATATCTGCTTGTTTTCTAAAACCACTTTGCTTTAAAACATTTAAAAACTGAACTCAAATATTTTATTTTCGAATCTCCAAATTTAAATATTCATTCTGTGAAACAGTAAAAAACATAAAATTACCAACCGGTTAATTAAACAAAAAAGTTTAGCAAAAACTGATTAAAACCCTTTTTAATTAGCAATTAATAATCAAACACTCTTTTTTATTATTATTATTGCGTTCTTGGAGCAATGCTCTTCTTTTAGACACTTTACTCAATTATTCAAACAATCACGTTTTAATTAAATTCGGCAGTTGGTTCCGTTTCGAGGTATAAGCGTCGTTATACGCGTGTATATGTCGTTTTAAATGGAGATTTAAAAGATTACAATATGATGCTTTAGTTTTGACTTAATTCAATTATAGTTTAACTTTTTTTTAATTAAGATTATAGTGGGGTAAGCTATAGTACACCCTATATTCATTTTATTAGAGCATATCAAACAAAAATTTCACTTTAAATGGTGTCAGACAGAACAGACAGATCGAATCTTTTATAAATAATAATAAATCTAAAAATCAAAGAGTTTAAAACAATGTTAGATAACAACGAAGAAGAATTATTGTCTTAACAATAGATACCAGAACCGTGATAACAAGAATTTAAAATAAAGAAAGTTTTACAGGCCTCGTCGTTGAGCAGATAAATGCTTTGTAAAATAATCGAAAGATGTTTTCAATTAGTGAAAAGAAAATATAACTAGACGCGATTAAACAAGAGAAACTTTTTTAAAATACAAAGAAAAACAGTAGCGAAACTTACGAATTTATACTTAAAATAAAGATTGTTTTAGATAAAATATTTATTAATCAAAAAAGCAAGTAAAGAACAAAAACTGATTGTTTCTTTTAAAAAAATCTTTTTCTTTAATTTTTGCTTGTTTTAATAATATAAACGTTTGGTATAAGAATGTTTTTAGAATATAGTGCGAATAAAAGGATATAAAATAAACATAGATTTACAGGAATACGGCTTCTTTTATGTTTTTATAGTCTCAATAGATCATAGAGATCATAGGCGCTTAAAAAAAACAAAGTTTCTCAGATCATAAGCTATTTGTCTTAAGCAGATTATATGTATTTCATGACTTCAGCTGTTTTTTAACAATTCAAAACTTAAAGTTATAATTTACGAAAAAAATTCAATATTAACATAATACAAAAAACCTCGAACAAAATCGTTTCTGTATATAACACAGCTTCGTATTTTATATATATATAAAATAAATTTTTTGATCAACTTTTTAGTTCTGCATATTTAATAGACGATCGGGAAAGCAGTCTGTACTTAAATAAGCGTTTTTTTTGTATTAGATTTATAATGTGTTCGGCAGCAGTAAATAAATATTTGACAGGTTAATTATTTATTATTTTATTATGAAGATGTCTCTTTCTGTTTCAATATATATCTTTCGAATATAAAAAAAATGAAACCCTTAACTCTAACCAAGGTCTCATTAAAAATAATTAAAAAAGCAAAACAATCACCTGAAAGTTCGTTTAATCTCTAAAATATTTAGTTGATAGCAGTTCATCGCAGGTATATCTTACATACTGATCATAAGCCAAAGCCGAAAACATCACTTTTTTGATACTTTTATTATTAATCTCATTAAGTAAATCCCCCTCACTGTTTTCATTAAAACTTGCCTCCTCTCTTACAAAAGAAATACGATATTTACAAAGGAACTCGCTCAATCCTTCCTCTCCCAATATGGAGACTATTGATCCAAAGTCATCTCCATCTTTGAATAATTGTGTTCCAAATAACATTTCGCCAAAAACACAACCAAAAGCCCAAACGTCAACTTTACAACCATAAAACAGATTGAAGATTAATTCCGGTGCTTTGTATCCCTTAGTACCCACCTTAGACGAAACACATGATTCGACCCTGTCTGCTATCCCCCAGTCTATAATCTTCAGCGTTTTAGACAGTGGGTTTATAATTAAGTTATTAGGCTTAATATCTCTATGTACAATGCCATTTTTGTGCGCATAATCGAGACCCTGTAGAATTTGTTTAGAATAAATTTTAACATCCTCAATATTCATTGAACTAAATAGCATCTTTGTGTTAAATAAAGACGTATATTCGAATATTAACGACCTCTGAGATGTATTCGAGTCCTCAACAACATCAATTAATTTCACAATGTTTTTATGTTTTAATTTTTTCAAAATGAAAACTTCTCTTTTAAAACCGATTTCTTTATTTGGTTTCAATACTTTAATTATGCATTTTTTAAATGAAGCTGTCGATTCATTTTTATGTTTTTTAAACGCATTTTTCAGTTCATTTAGCCGCTGATAAATATTTGTTTCTTTAGCTACAAGCTTTTCAAATTCGTCAAATATTTGTTCTTCCTTCGAATTCTTCTCTCCCGTAAAACCAACAAAGACGTTGGAGTATCTCCCTTGTCCTACTTTATATGAGATAGAATATTCGTCTGGTTTATTTGATGTAATTTCATACTTACTGTATTCGTTAGTATATTCGTCAAAGACCATATCTTCTTTTTTTGTTTAAAATTAAAAATGGTTAAAGAATAAATATAGAAATGTTTTATTTTAGACAGGCTGTGGTTTTATTATTGTTATTAAACTAGTCAGACAAATACATAAATAATAAACAATATAATAATTGACTATAGAAGCAACTACGTTTTTTGCCAAAAAGTGTAATTTTTTTTATCATAATAATATAGGACATTATAATATGAAAACAGTCTATAATAAAATTTGTCACTATATTATAATAATAAATATTTATCTCTATAAATAACAATTGCGCGAACACACTATATTATAATAAACGATATTAGTAAAAAAAACATCTCATTTTTTGTACAAAAATTAAATTAATAGAAAATTTTTTTTGCATTTATGCTAGGCCTTATTTATGTTTGTTAAAATACAAATATTATTTTTTTTGAATAAAAATTAAAACATGAGCAGCATTGAAACCCAAATCGAGCTAAACAAAATGACGGAAGAATTACAGAAAAAATACAAAGAATACACCGAAAGCAGAGATATTAAGAAATACGAAAACACAGAAGCCTTTAAACAAAAAGACTTCAAGCGTTTAAATCTTTACATGTTTTTTAATATTGATGGGTTTAGAAACATCGATTCCAATAATTTTAACAAGGTACTTCATAAAAATTATATCAGAAAATTAAATAAGTATCACCCCGACAAGTCTTCTGAAGATAAGACTTTCTCTGAAGCCATAGGTTATGCCTATAGAGTATTGGGGGATCCTTTCTGGAGGAAGAAATATGATGATTTTTACATAAATGAAGACTTAATGCCTTGGTCAGATATGTTTATTTACAAAGACGAATTAAAAGAGATGAACCCAGCTATGTTTTTCATTATTTTTCCTAAAATATTATCGGAATATGAAAAACATTCCAAAAACAAAAAACCAGCCCCGCCAATCGGAAATATGAATTCAACAGCTGTTGATGTCCAGAGGTTTTACAAGTACTGGGATACATTTGAATCAAATAGAAGCTTTGATATTATAATTTTTTTTGACGGGATTGAAAGTATGCACAAAAGTCAGTTTGAAGACCATACAAAATCAAAGAGCGCTGAAAAAACAAAATACTTTTCAGACCACATGGTTCAGTTCAAGTCAGTAATTAAACTTCTTAAAGAGTCAGATCCTAGAATCTCGCAAATAAAAAAAGAATCGAATTTTATAGACGCTGATTTTTGTGAGGAGGACTTAAAAAACTTACAGAAATGTGTAAAGCAGTTTACGAGAGGACGAAGTATTGCTTGGCCGTTTATTCAGAAAAATTTTGTCTTAAAAAACGGAAAAAATATTCCTCTGATTAAAATACAAAAGAAATATGAAGAAATTAAGAATAAAAAAATCTGATTAAATAAAGTTTTATATTTACATATATCTTTTACAAACAGTCGTGTTTGATGGTTTAGACGCGAATAAATTTTATTTTTGTTTTTTTAGTTCTTCAATCTTTAATCTCTTTGGGCAAAACTAAAGAGCTCATTGTAATGGTAAGATAATCGAGAAGTTTCTTAATTTGTTCGGTTCGGCTGACAAACACTCATTGTAATGATAAGATAATCAAGATGTTTCTTAATTTGTTCGGTTCGGCTGACAAACACACATTGTAATAGTAAGATAATCGAGATGGATCAGAAAAGTGTCTCACATCATTTTCAGACTGGGGCGACAGTGTCATCATTTCCATGGGTGAATTTGATTAAAAATTTTTTTTTATTAATTTTTTCCATATTTTTTTTTCGTGAAAAATTTTACATTAAAATATCAACTTCATTATTCTGAAGCAGATTATTGTTTATAAGAAACGTAGAAATGCTTAATAGTTTGTGATTATTATTTTAGTTTACAATTTGTTATTTCAAAAAATAACATTTTTCTGAAACACAGACTCGTTTTATTAAAAACAAATTTTACTTTTTTTTACTTGTTTCTTCTCTTAGGTTAAATAATATATATACTGTACTCACTGTAATAAGTTTCTAATATTGTTTCATGTTGGTTTTAAGAGTTAAAAAAAATATTTTTAATTAAATAATTTAGACAAAAAACATAAGACAACCACGCTGGATATATAAACATTTTATATAAAAGAACACACTTCATAAGAAAAAGTTTAATATAGTGAATCTATAAATTAATCAGACAGATGATAGATTAAAATAAAACAGAGCAGCTATTGTTATTAGTTAATTTTCTGGGCCTAGTTCATCGGATTGTAATATTATTCCAATGCTTTATATATACTAAAGAAGTAAAAGAACACGCAAATTAATTAAAAAAAACAAAAAATTTTTCAAAAAACTTTGTTTATTTTCAATTTTATAAACAAAAATTTAGCCAAATGAGAAATAGTTGTAAAGTTTTGTTCCTGTTTTTTAAATTTTAAATGAAAGATGAGTGAATTAAATAGTGGTATAGACTCTTTTCATTCCCAATGTAGATAATGTAATTGTTTATCTAATTTTTGTGTTTACATTTGGTCGTATCTTCATCTTCTATTCATTAAAAATCTCTTTTGTGGAGATTGGTGTTGTTTTCTATATTTTATATTTACTAAAGAGGAGATATAGCTTTTAAAATAAATAAAGGCTATACATAGATCTGCAACAGGTTCACAAGTATAAACTTATCTTGTTAACTTGCCTTCACCGTGACTAGATTATTATCGAACGTTTTTACAATATTGGTATGTGAGATGAAAACCTTTTTAGTTAATTAGAACCTTTTTAGTTTTATTAAAAAATCCTTCTTTTTTATTTAAAGCTTTTTTTTAATAAAATAAAATGGCAGTAAAAAAATTAATTTTTTTTAAAAAACTGCGCTTAATTTAATAACAAATAAAAAATAATAGTTGGCTGAACATTTTTATATTTTAAAGTCCTTTCTTATTTAAATAAGAAAAGACTTTAATCAACCAGAGAAGAGTGCTTAATTATATAGGGATAGTATTTAATCAGAAAGAGAAAAGGCTTTAATTCGATAAAGATATGTTTTTAATTAAATACGGGAATATTAAAATAAATATAGGTTTTATATTAATATAACACAGACCGCCGCCCCTGAAGATAAATCTGCATAAGCGAATGTATCGGAAACTAACGTCTTGTTTTAATCTGATATTTATCATTTCCGTCTAGAAATCTATTACTAATATAGCTGAGACTATTACTTGAATTGTTGCTTATTACTAAACTATAAAAAAATACAGGTCTGTTTTAGAAAAATATAATTTGTTTTCTTGTCAGTTTTATAATATATTAGTTATTTTAAAGATATAAATTACTTTTTATACGAATAGGGTTTTCATTATATGAAAGTTCAGCTACGCTATAGAACTATTATCATACTAAAACCAAGTTATATTTTTTTGAAAAATAAATTATTTTCTGTTATAATTCATTAATGACAAAAAAAAATTTAAAAACACATAAATCTTTTTTTGAATTTAAATACCAAACACTACAAGAAGATTTATTTTAAAAACGAGATTTTTTTATCTTATGTCAACTAAACCTGTGTTTTTGTTTTTCTTATTTCAGATTTACAGAGTGCCGTGTAAACTGATAAGCTTCTAAAAAAAGAAACACAGGTCCAATTTAATCATTATAAAGTATATATGCTTTTTATGGTTATGAAAGATCAAAATTAAAATATATTCTGAAAATAAACGATGCTGTTTAAAACAGAAAAGCGAAAACATGAGTAGCAGGCCTGTATACCTTATTAAAAAAGATAATTTTTCATTTCAATGATTTTGGATTAAAAGAAATATATTAAAAATTTATTTTTTAAATCAAATATTTTGAAAAAAAATGAAAACAGCAATTTTTTTAAAAGAAAACATTATTCAGTTTTGTTGTTTCTATATTCAAAAAATTTAATTAAAAAACTAAAAAATATACCTAGTCATTTCACTGTTTTTTGAACTTAAATTGAAGATCATTTCTGCATAGCGTTTTTTTTGAACTTAAATTTAAATTCATAAGGTGTAAAATTTTATCTACAAAAACATTTTTATATTTAAAACTAAAATGTTTGTTCATAGAGAAAAAACGTCACTGTAGTCATTTTGGTTTTGATAATATCGTAAAAATACATTCAATCTTTGTAATTAAAAGTCGAATGTTTTACTTAATAAGGCTTATGTGCAATTAAATTATAAGTAGCGGATACTAAACAAATACCAAAACAAACTGCAATCAGCAAAAAACGAACTGCTTTGTAATCCGTAAAAATACTTTTCGAATTAATGTTTAAGAAAAAGTTTTAAATAAAAGAAAAAAACAATTAAAAGTAAAACATAAAAAGCGCGATGATTCTATATAGTCGATGATATATATAACTGGGATTTAAACACCTTTCTATTCGACGACTTAAGCGGTAATCAAAGATATATACGTGACTTATGGAATTGTTCTGTTGATTAAGTTAAATGAAAAAAATAATATTCTTAATTAAAGAATTAAACTTTTTTTTTGCTGCTCAATAAAAAAAAGCGTGTTATTATTGATGTTTTTTTATTTTTTTGATTGTATTATTGCCGTTAACGGGAAATATTATATATCCCTAGTTATAGAGAAACACAAGTTATCACAATGAGTTAGAAATTACGTGTACTTTTATATTATCGTGTATATTTTTGACGTTGCCGCAAAGAATTAAATACCTGATTTATTTTACTTTTTTATCAGTAGTAAAGACTTTGTGTGAAACGAAACTGTTTAAGTTTTATTAAAAACAAATCGCTTTCATATAATAAAAAACAGACAGTTATTTAAGAAAACGTTTTTTGTTTGAAAAAAATTATCGTTTTGTGTATTGAACATTATGTATAATATTTTTGCTTAATTTGACCGTAAATCAGATAAAAACAAACTATTTTTTAAAAAAAACAAAATTATGTCTGTTGAACTTGGCTCAATAA
Organism: Cucumispora dikerogammari; assembly: GCA_014805705.1. NCBI lineage: Eukaryota > Fungi > Microsporidia > Cucumispora > Cucumispora dikerogammari. The sequence continues at coordinate 20,839 of SBJP01000078.1, read as the reverse complement.
TAATAAAAATAAACAGAAACCTGACAATTTTTTGATACTTGCTAAAAATCTTATAAAATATTCTTCATAGTTGAAGTTATATAACATCGTCTTTATTTAATAGCATTTATGGATATATATAGACATTTTTGAAACAGTGTTTTTTAATAAAAACCTATTAGAAAAAAATATATATTCTATAAAAATACCTCGGCCATGAGGATAGCTAGATGTTTTTATATATTCACGTAATCTGTTTTTTATTAAAGTCTTTAAACAGTCTGCTGTAAGTAATACTTGACTTGTTGAGTATAATGTGAAAAATAAATTATACGTCAAAAATCACGTGATAGTTCAACGTATATTAAGCAATAATTAGCCCGGGTGTGTAAGAGTTGAGTCAAAACTAATGTTTTTGTCATAATCTTTGCTATAATCGCTCATCTAATACAAAATCGTGCGGGGCCGTTTTCATCTTGTAAGTTATTTAGGTGCCCAGTAATTTTTTCAATCTAAAGAAAGAGAAGTATTTTATTCTATTAATTTTTCGTGTTATTTTTCAGGTTTTAATGTTTTTAAACTTCACTTTTACATTTTATTCTTAATTTTTTTAATTTTGATTATTATTGGCCTTATAAGAAAAACTTTAATTTGTAAAAATATATTCAGCGGGAATTGAAAGCCCGCTGAATCAATTATTTATATTTCCGTGTTTATAATAAATAAAATTTTTGTTTGTAATTTATTTCCACTGGGCGAAAGAATATGCGTGATTACAGAAAAAGGGGCAAAAAAAATATGTTATAAAAATAATCGTCGTTTTTCCGGCATTTTTGAATAGAAATTGATCTTTCGAACGTATACGATCGTTTAATATAAAATTAAAAAAATGTATACTTAGTTTTATTTTCTTGTTTTCTAATAGAAAACTTATGTCGACTAAGAACTAACAGTGATTTCTTAGAGTAGTTGACTCAAGTTTTTATTTTTTATTTACCAAAATGATAGTTTGGTTCAAAAAACGTTAAAACATGCTTTTACCAAAAGAAGAAAACAAAAAAAATTTACAAATTTGTCATAAAAAGCAGAATAAATTAACCTAACCGATACACCGCAGCACTTAAAATACTATGGAAAGCCCGAAACCATCAACAAAAATCACAAAATTCCTCTTGAAAACAATGTTTTAAAAATAAAAACGTTTTTTTTTTAAATATTATACAGAATTTTTTATCTTCGATAAAACATAAAGCTTCTAATAATAGTGTTTCTGTTTTTTAATTTTAGACGCTGCCTTTATTTTCTTCTTTCAAGTTAAATTATGTCAAGTATTATAAAGTAAAACAAAAAATTTTTTGTCGCTCAAGATTTCAACATAATTTTGTGGGGCTGTATTGAAAAATACAATAACTGATCCGAATTAACAACACATGTTTCTTACAGGCTATATATGGCCGTATTTTAATAGTTTATGATATTCGTGTAGTAAAAAATGTCGATAAATATGTAATATAACAATACGGTTAAAAATAAACTGAATTCTTTGCCTATTTTTGACAAGTATTATTTATTAATAAAACCAAGAGTCATTAAAATATATAATAATATTTATTAATATAACCTAGAGTCATTAAAATATATAATAATATTTATTAATATAACCTAGAGTCATTAAAATATATAATAATATTTATTTCCAGAATAAAAACCTCAATTTATTTTCTCATTTATTAAACACGTACAATTACGTATTAAAAACCTTTGAAAAAAGAAATTTAATTTATTTATTACGAACAATGTTTTTAACAGTTCAGATGGAAGAGGTTTCGTTTTTTAATGATTGTACTTTAACAAGTTTTCTTTTATATAATTTTAGTATTTTTTTTGTAAATTAAAAAAATTAATTAAACGAACCCGATCGAGTTTTTAAATTTTTACAGTAGTGTATAGCATTAATGAAATAAAGGTAAATATCAAGCACATATGTTTTTTTAATATATTTATATTTAATGATAATTTTGGACTTAAAAATACTGATAAATTAAAAAAGCTCAGCGATTTTATTGTGACGCGATATTTAAATAAATGCATTAAATAGACAAGATATGAAAATCAAGTATTTATTTGATATTATCTTCTAAGTTTTCAATAAAGGGTCAATTATAATTTTCTTAAAAAAAATGGTGGTCTTAGATAATTCCATCCATAAACCTGTTAATCAAAAAGAACTTTTGGTTTTATATAATTTTCAATAAAAAAATATTATAATGAGTTTTTTATTAAAAAACTATATTTAAATGACCATGCTCTTTTCAAAAGATGAAAACTTCCAGGCTTTACTAATTGCAGCAGATATAATATATAATGAACAAAAAACCGGTAAAAAAAAACTTCGACAATCTTTTCTAAGCGACGATGCAACCTCCAAAGAAAATATTGAATCAAGAAGCCAAGGATCCCATTTAATTGATTCAAGAGGTTTTTTATGTCAGACACATAATAATAAAAAACTGTTCTTCTGTAAAGCCGAAAATTGTCCAGTTTCGTTTCCAACACTTTCTAGAATTGCAAGACATTACATTATTCATACTGGGATAAAACCTTACTTATGTTTACGAAAGGCTTGTGGTAGAAGTTTTTCTAGAAAAGATAATATGATGCAGCATTATAGAAACTTCTGTTTAAATAAAGAGAATCAGGGCGAAGATTAAATTATTCTTGCAACTTTTTTTCAACTTTAAAATTTTTACCCAAGAGAGAAATTAATTAACTCGTTATTTTATGTGTATATTCTATATAGCCTATAATTATAATTTATGGATAAAAAACTGTAGTTTTGTAAAATGCCGTTCTGTTATATATTTAGATTCATTAAATTAAAGATTATAACTTCACATTTTAATATACGTCTTTTCATATAAGAATGAAAGATCTAAAAAGAATTTTTACTGTTTCGTAAGAGACAGTCGAATCACAATACATTAAAATCAGCTTTTACGAAATACATTTGATAACATAATCTATTAAGTTGTTTTATAAAGAAACGATATTGAATTTATTTTAGACGCAAATGCGCATAAAATATACTGCACGTTTATTATATAAATGATTTATACTTAAAATGTTACCTTGCAAAAAAAACTTTTTAATAAACTAAAAAGAAAATATATAGAATCACGCTACGTGGCTTCTATATTGATTATAAGAATACAGTTTTGCAATAATAAAAACCTCAAATGACTGTTTTAAAATAGTGTGAGAATGGGATTAATAATTTGAACCCGCTGTAGCATCGAGATACGTCTTTTTGAATTAATTATATTTAAATTTCGATTGACAAAGACCTCTACCTTGTAAAATCTGTAAAATAAAAAGGTTATATCTGTCAGTTATAGTGCTGTTAAATTAATATTTATTTAGTAACAGATACAGTGGAGGTTCAGTGTTCCAAAAACACTAAAACGAAAACTAATTTGAGTATAACAAAACAAGCGAGAATAAAAAATTTTAAAAAAAGTTTTGTTTTTTCAGAATATAAATTAATAAAATGAAAGTAAGAAAAAATTTTCACCACGACACTGTTAACATATACTGTTCGTCCATAACCGCTTTTAGCAGTTGATTCACAAGTTTTCTCTTGTATAATCATTAAATATGAATAGAACTACAATTGATTTATATTTTATTTTGATTTTTCTTTATATCTCTCCGTTTTTTTTTTTGCTCATCAATCGATAACAAGCATCTGCGCTAAATATTTGCCAATAAACATGTTTTCAATAGATTTGGAGAGTATTTACTATTTAAAGTACCAATAACATAAAGTTTTTAATTATTTCACACGAACGTGTTTTTATCATTTAGAGAGGCGGTTATTGAAGCTTTATCATTGTTTTACATGGAAAAGATAATTACCGATTACCCTTCTATCTAAAAACATAAACTATTTTACCAATAATATTTAAATATAACAGGGTACGGCTTAAGAACTATCGCGTGACGTTTGTCGAAAATAAAAACAAACAAAGCACTCGGCCTTTTAAATTTCTCAAAATAAAACGTTTTTTTATTTGAATTATTTTTAGTTTGTTACACGAGTTTGTCTTGATTCTAATTTATTTTTTGACTTGACCGTTATTTACATGAAACTCAAAAAACTTAAAGTTTGTTTAACTTTTATGACTTTTGGCTATAAGAATAAAATAAAAATGTGTGTAAAAACATAGTTCCATTATCACTTTGACATTTTATAAAACGTCTTTTTTTTTTAAAAAATTTACACGCTGTTTCCTTGGAGAAGAAGCTTTAAGAACATATACATAATTTGGCTTAGTTGATTCGGAAAAACATAAAATTTAAAAATAACAGTGAAATAAACATGGACGTAATACAAGGCGAACTTTTTTTTTACTAAAAATCTGTTTTACACATTTTGCTCTGTTTTTTTAAATATCGCTTGCTTCGATAATAACAAGTAAAAATTACTTCGAACTAGAAAATGTGGTTATTAAAATCAACAAACAGTTTATTATATTTGATTTATTTAGACTAATATGTACCGCACCCGTAATTTTTTTAGTTTTATTCAATATTCTAGCCTGATAATTTACCTATCTGCACAGTTAAACTTAATATTTTTTAAATATTGTAAAGCAGTACTCATCTCTTATAAAATACTTATTTATAAGCAACAAGAGATGTTGTTTTCTTACTCCTGTGAATATTTATATGATTAAAAGCAACACACGAGGCGATTAACGGCATGAATAACTAGTGGTGTCTGTCCTCGTATTATTTTTCTTTTATAAACTTGTATATGCAAGCAAGAACAGCTGTTTTTGAAACAATATATAAAGAAAACGTTGACAACAAATAGTAATATTGGACTTGTAATTTTCAACGTGACAGAAAAAACATAGTGTTTTCTACAGCTAAATAATGTTAAAAGTGTTGACTGACAGATGTTTCTATAGATGTAGACTAAAACAGATACCCACAACAAGTCATTGATTAAGTTGAGCCACACAAGGTTTCACGGCGAAACTTATAAACTTCATTTCTAAAAAAATATAAGACTCTGCCTTTCACACCACTCGACTGCGTTTTACACGCCAAAATTCTTATCTAAAAACCAAATGCGTTTCACGCTCTTAAATTTAAATGCGCTTCACATTATAGCTATAATTTAATTTGGTAAATGTTCATGATAACTGGAGCTATAGAAAATATTTAAGTAAATATTAATCGAAAATCTTTGGTTACCACGCGCAAATGAACGAATTATAGTTGTTTTTTAGCCACTGTTTCGCGAAAGTCTTAAATGCCTTGCGTTTGCACCCCTAGTTATCTATTCAAAATATATACGCTTTTTTAAATCCACTCATTAGTCTTTTTTTATTCGATTTTTGAGTACTATCGTAAACAATAAGTGTGTCTTCGTTGTTTAAACACAAAAACTTGGCCGTTTTGTATATAATGTTTTACTTGTTCTTAATAATTTTTTACTTAATTTCAATATAGTGTGTAGTGTAAAACGCATTTTGTTTTTTAATATGGGCTTTAGAAGTGTGAAACGCAGCCGGGTGATGTGAAATGCAAAAGTATCGTTAAAATTTTATCAAAAGAACCAACTAATATAAATCTTTCGAAAACTTTCGCGTTTTTTTCGAAGACCAGTTGCAGACTTTCCTTGAAAACTTTTTCAATACCCAGATTTTTCTACTTCACATAATTTCCCCACGAGTAAAGTTATCAGAAAATTCTTTTAGAATTATGTCTAAATTCAAAAATAGTAAGAGTATACGAATATTTTTGATTTAAAAGCCTCTTATATAAGTCATAAAATAGAATAACCAAAGCCCGATTACGAGAAATATATAAATCAGATAAGTTATAATTGAGCTTAAAAACTCTTCACAGATTCTTCGAACACATCTTTTGATTTTTCGCTTATAGGAGGAACTTCTTAAAAATAGTCTGACATATAAATTAATTAGATATCGAAACTGTCTGCGATTTATGGTATGCCAAAAGATATAGTTTGTTTTTATAATGTCGTTCTTTTTTGATGCAACTTAAGTTTGATTTTTTAAAACTATAACTTAAACCAAATACCTTTAAATATAGGTGTTGAATTTTGAAGTTCAGCATAACATTTTTGAAAATAAAAAGAAAATATTTTAGATAGCCACTAAACCCTGTACTATTTTCTGAATAACTATTATTTAAGCATATGTAAATTTTGTAATATTAAATCATGATTCGACTCAAGACTCTAATTCGTATTTTATATTTTACGAAAGAAAATCGAGAGTAGCTGTGTCGGACTAACGAAAAAAAAATTTTAAACAACTCATTCATTTAAAACCTTATCTCTAATAATAGTGTACTTATCATAAATACTCCCAGCCACGTGAACACTTTTAACAAATGAATCAAAAACCTCCATGTTCAATAACTTTCTTGGATATAAATTAACAATCAGCCGAATCAAAGCGCTGACTTCCTTGTCTCCTTTAATATTTAAAAACTTGTTGTATAACCCTGTAAAATACAAATAATCTATATTTATTCCTTTGAACAAAGCCAAATACCTCACGATATCCATAATTGGATACTTCTCTCCATCTTCTATCTTGTCATATGTTTCTCTTAGAGTTACAGCCGCATAGTCAATAACAACAACATCTGGTAAGTCTCTAAATATCTCATATTTCGAAGTATTATTTTCGGTACAGCGATATAACAGCTCAAAAACAATATCTACATCGAAACCCATCAGTTTGTTTTTGATCCCATCAATATTTATTCCTGTAAATAATTCAACTCCCATAAAGTTGGCACTAGTATTCCGCTTAAAATGTTCATTGATAAAATTAACGATTTCTTGTTGGAAACCAGTGCTCAATTTATGTTCCATCAAGAATCGGCTGGCTACTGCTTGTGGGTCTTCGTCTGTCATAAAAGAAATTGGAAGATAATTACCTTTTAATTCAATAGAAAACTTTTTAAGAACTGGGGGTTCAAAAATAAATTGTTTGTTTGTTTCTTCTTTCTCACCAATGTACTCACCGTCTTTTGAAAAAATCCTATTTCCTTTTATCACGTAGTGTTTATGTTCCGTAATCTCCTCTTCAAATTCCTCCTCCAAATCCGTTAAGGAGATAAGCTTATTACTTTCAAGATCGATTCCCTCCAAATAACCGCTACTTCCTCCGATAATAATTAATTGGGAGCCGAAAAATACTCCGTCCCAAATCGTAGAATTCTTGGAACGTAAAGTAATTTTATTTTCCAGTTTATCATTAAATAAAAACAATGCGTTTTCGTCGCATAAACAGCATATTCTGTTATTGTTCATTAAGACTTTATAAGAAAGAAGCTTTACATTTACGTGCGCAGACACAGAATCTAGAGTGTGAAGTAATATTTGTCCTTCGTTGCTCACGGAAACGATTTTTATTAACATTGCCGCTTTTATCACATGTTGTCGAGTCCTCTTCTCATCATAAAACTCTTTCAAAATTATGCTTATTTTCTCTTGCGAATCAAATGATCGGATACAACCTGCATGAATTTTGATATTGAAAATAACTTTATTTTGGAAAATCAAATTAAAACCACCTTTGTAATCCGAAACCAAAAGAGTAACAAGACTAATTTCATTGTCATAATATTTTATGTTAATTTCAATCGATTTCATCCACCAACTCGCTATACCAATAGAACTTATTTCTTTATATGCTGGATTAAAAAATCGTATATACTGATCCCATGAAGCAACTGCTATATTTTTCCCGTATTTTGTCAAACAAGCCAGATAAGAATTAGTCAGTTTTGTTGTTTTATAGTTATAAGTTTCCTCGCTTGAGCAGCTGTCAAGTCGAAAGATTTGACCACTGACAGAACCAAATGTTTGTGTTTCGGAGTTGTAGCACTTTAGTGCATCAATTTTAGTTGGAATCGTTTTATCGATGGTTAGAATTCTCTGATCGTTTAATGAACAGATAAGAACGTCTCCGTCGGTAGTTCCAATGAGTATCTTGCAGTTGGTTCTATTAGTGCCTAAAGTTCTTATTTCCTTGTTTTTCAGTTTCATGTTTTGTTTGTTCTTATTTTTATCTATATTTTTTCTTTTACAAAAAAGATCTTTTTATTTTATAGTTAATATATTTTTATATCTCTACTGTTCTTATATAAATAACAATAAATGTAAAAAAACAATTAACAAAGCCGTTTTATAAACAGCAAAACGACTAATCGAACGATTCCCCCGACCCATAAAACATATAAATCACAAAAACCGTCACAACCCACACCAACCTTAACTAAGTAAGTAAACAAGTCAGAAAAAGAAACATCTTTATGTAGATTTTTAAAAATAACTTCTGCCTTAACATCCGGTGACGTATTTGAACTATCGAAAGACTCTATTCTCTTAGTGATTTCTGGTTTGTTAATATTTTCTCGTTTAAATCCCTCAGTATTTATCGTATTTGAATAAAAAATTTTTAAAAATATATTCTTACTTTTGAGTTCTAAATTTGCGATTTTTACGAAATACTCTAAAGCTATTTTTGAAGGAGAATAGGTTATATATCCAGGGATTGGTATTAAAGTCGATGTTGATGAAATGAACATTATAGTTATTTTTGAAATAAAATTTTGATGTTTGATCGCGTTTATTAAATTTATTGGGCCGAAATAGTTTATTTCTGTGCTTCTTTTAAAATCCTCAAGAGTCAAGTCTTTAAAAAGACCGGTAATTGCTAGCCCTGCTGTGCATATTATGTAATCGTAGCATAGACTCACAGTTAAGTCTTTACAAATGTCTATGGTGAGGTGTTTAAAGTTATGAATTTTTGCGATTGAAATAAGATTTTGTTTATTTCGAGCAGCGATCGTTATTCTGTATCCTTTTGATTGGAGGTTGATGGCTAAAGCAAGCCCCAGTCCTGAAGTTCCTCCGATTATTAAGATATTATTGGCTGTATCCGGTGGTTTATGAACGCGACTGTTTTTTAATATCGGAATGTATTCAAAGATTGAGTATGTTAGTAATAAAAATAACAGAGTTAGGTATTTGTATAGCATGGATTGTTTTTTTATGTTTTATGAATTTGAAGATCGTGTGCATAAAGGAGGTATTAGGTGTTTTTAAAAAAATAAGAAGAGGGTGGGGGTACAATTAAGGGTATCTCAGAACGATTATAAATGATTTAACTAAGCAACGCTCAGAATGCACAATAAACATTGCTAATATGGTTCCTGAACGATATTATTTGAAGGTATAAATTGTGTGTATTTAACCTGACTATATAACCGGTTTTTGTCTCAATGTGTTGAATTTTCTTTTAGCAATAGTATTATTTTATATTTTTTTGATAAGTTTAAAAAAGTATAAAAGAGTATGTAGAAAATATTACTGTGTTTTAATATATAGTTATAAATACACAAAAAATAGATATTGCGATAACAACAAACAATTTCTGCTCTTAACTAAAATTCACATAATAAACTTTTATATAAAACGAAGAATGCTTAGATAAATATAGTTTACTTGAAGTGTATATTATATATATGCTCTGATGCACAGCATTGAACAATATAATCTCGTAAGTGTTGTGTTAAGGAGTGTTTAAAAACCATTTATTTAAACTGTATGATTTAATTTGCTTAATTAAAAAAAGAACTTTTGACGAATGGGTTTTACATAATGCTGCACTTCTATATAACACTGTGTTTTTAACTAAAAAAACGTTTGATTTTTTATCAGAATTCTGCGACGTGGTTTTTTAAATTTAAACTTATTTCTGTTGTTTTTTGACCGAAAACACACTTATATTCTTAAAAAACACATTTTTTGTCGATTGCTGACAAATAAGGTGTTGCTGTTTATTTATAAAAATGTCGCTTAGGATGTGAAATATATAAGTTTTTAAATTGTAATACCAAGATCCCGAGTCTTATGTCTACAATTTTTATGTTTCCCCTATTGTAGTGTGATATCAGCTTATATTAATCAAAATAAACTAAAACTTTCGAGAACGAGTTAGAGTTTTTGTAAAAACATTTTGTCAAAAATATGTTGTTTATGTTAATAAACTCAGATAAATTAGAGACAAAGTAGTCATAAACGCGACTTGCTTGATGTGCAATTATGCCAGAACTTTTCAACTCGAAGCATATCATACAAACTGTAAATATAATCGAAGACTTGATATAAACTATAGCTCTCGTAGAGAGTTATTTCGATTTGTTTTTACCAAATCAAGATTAAAAACTTTTTATATCGACTTTTAAACTTTATTACTTTTAATGAAGCGACACTTTGAATTTTTTTTATTTTACAAACTCATGTTAAGTTTGTGTTTTGTTTTTTGTATTTTAGTGTATAATGTTTTTCATGTACACTGTATTGTCTTTTTTTTACTATGTCGGGTTTTCACTTGATTTAACACGATATCATTTTATTTTGATAACTTCGTTGTTTGAGAGATATATAGTCGTTTTTATTGGGAAAAAACAAAGTGGCTATTTTTTAATTATTGTTACACGCCAGGAACCTCCCCCCACCTCCCCCCTCTTTAAATAAATAACTATATTAATAAATAAAAAAAAGAGCCTCTATCAGGTATCGAGCAGCCCTTCTATAGATTAGTACTATATAAGATAACAGCTCAGCTACGTGGCTATAATGCTAGTATATATATTCTATAAATAACAAACTAAAAAAAGCGAACGAAAAGGAACGAAATAAAACGAGAAGATGGCTGTTAGTAAAATTATAATAAAAATACTATAATAAAATTATAAAGGTGTGAGGCCTCTGCTGAAGAGAAAATGTTTGCTGTGTGTGACAATTATTATTTGTAAAAAAAACTTTATTTCGTAATTAAATTAAAAATCTTCAGAAAAATACAAAAAAAGGTATTTTTTTAAAGCCAGCATACACAATTACACGAATCGACCGCAAGTAAATAAATCTGAAACATATGATCGAAGAAAACAGAGCGGGATTTACAAAACAATAGATAAAAAATTCTTTTTACTTTTAATATTATAATTGTTAGGCTTAGGATAAAAAAGTCTTTTTTTTTTAAGCAGCCAAAGCCTACGTAATCAATACAATGGTTCTCTCATAACTTTTTTCTATTCAGGTGTAATAAATAATTTTTTTTAATCAACCAAATATATTGTTACGGTTTAGAATTTATATAAACTAGAAGTAAATAACGGTTGCCTTTTAGCCTATGTTATTTTATAGTTGATTACACTGTTTAAATTCAGTTTTGAATTTTTTAACTAATTAAAATTTTTTGCAAAAAGTTGAAAGTTTCTGTCAGCGGTTTAAACTTTACTTATTTTCAATATTTAAAGCTTTTACATTTATATAGTAAGTAGTTTAATCATTAAAAAAGTTTTTCATCAAGATTATTTGTAAGACAACAATCTTATTTCAGAATAAACTAAACAACAAACAGGCGAAGTTATAATGAAAAAACAAAACTTTTTTTCAAATAATAAAAACCACTTGAGAACAGTATTTACTCAATCTGTATAATATAGAAAAAAAATATAAACTATTATAACATCCGATGATAATAAAAGAAATTATCGCAGTTGATGACAATCAAAAAGGGGGCTTGCATTTTGATCGTGTAAAAGCACCATAGAACAGTATAATAAGCGAAGCATATAAAACCCTATATTTATACATATAGAAGATTTGATTAATAACAAGAAATATGGCCTATTAAAAAAAAATATATAAATATCGGAATATTTTTAAGTAAGGCACGGCGTGTTCTAAGAAGCGTTTTAGAATATTTATCGGGTTTAAATCAACCGAGATTGATTCAAAAAAATTTATTACTCGCCATTTAACTTTCTATACAAACATTAAAGAATATTTTTTAATCGTTTGTGTAAAACAATGTTAAAAAACTAACCTGCTTAAAAAATTTTTTAAAATATTTTACTTATTATTTTTATTCTCATGCCTGAAACACAAGTGTCTTACTAAATTATATTTACATACAAACCGCACTCTATATTTTATATTTGTTTATTTATACATGGAAGCCCGTTTAACCTTAATAATAAACATATAATCGACCGCAAATAATTTAATCTAGTCAATAAAAAAATTTAAAATATTTGCTAATCGTTCTAACATCCTAACACTAAGCCTCAATTAATTAACAAAAAATTACAGCAGATACAGAAAACGTGCAATTAGATAAAAAGATATTGGGTTTTCAATCTGATTTATGACTCAATAAATATCGCAGATTTTATTAAATTTTAAATACTGTGTTAAAAAATAGAAAGAAAAACTGCTAATAAAAACGAAAAATAGTCACTAATAAAAGACATATTTTTGATTATTTATTTTATAAAAATAATATATAACGCGCTTTATTCTTAACGTAAAAAATTTACGAAAACAACTTAATATCTATTTTTTATTAATCCTCCTTCGGTAGAACATATATGAAATTTTTTCATTTTTGCTTCAGCTCTTCAAAAAACTATATAGAGTTTGTTTGTTTTAACTCGGGTGCCTCCCCTCTCATACATCACTCGTTGTCGAAACGAATATAGTTGATAACTAATTCAATAGATCATGACAAACTCAAATATTCTTCGACTAGCGTACACTGCTAATTTCAAAAATTGGTTTTTGTTTTATTAGCAGTTTAGTGAAGGGTCAATACATTTATTCAGAGGCTCTAGAAATATAGACTAATAAACCAAGTCTTCTTACTAATTGTGGATGTGTTTATATTTTATATCGACACATTTTTTAAACGTCAGTATATTATTTTACAACTTCTTTCTGAAAATAAAAAACTAATACATCTAAAGAAAAATAGTACGAATGGACATTCTCGAATATAAGCATAAAACAGTTACCAACGTTTTTTATTAAATTTGGCTCTGTAAATAATACAAAACATGTTTCTTTGGGTACTTAAACAACTCACACTAAAAAAAGTAAATTTATATTTGAACTTTTTCAGAAAAAAACGTCGCTGATCAACAATCAAAGCTCCTTGGTTCTTACCTAGTATTTTCCCATTAAAAAGAAATTAAAAAAATTATACAAAAAATTAATCGAGAAAATAATTAATTAAATGATTATTCAATTTTTAATGAGAGAAAACATATACATATTATGAGTTAACTTTTAAACAAATATAACACAAACGTTTCACATTAAATAAAAAAGATGTCAAAAGAACAGAAATACGGTGTTTCATCATATTTGTTAACAACCCGGCGCAACAGATAGCCCAAAGTTTTAGTTTTGCTTAGTGTATTAAGGCTCTTTACGTCTTTCGATTATTTCTTTTCTTAGCAAATTTTTAATAGACGATATCTTGCAAATATCGAAAAACTGAAAAGTGTTCGCGCAGCGATATTTAGTGAAAAAAGACTTTTAGAAAATACGGTCACTTGAAAAAGTATTTCGGGACTTAACACCGCACCAGTAAACAAACAATCAAAGACTTCGTTTGTCATTAGTTTTGACTAATAGCTTTAAACCTTGTGCTTCATTAGTTAAATTTACTTAATTCAAAAATTTTCGGATATCATTAAGTAGATAAAAGTTATAAAATATTTAAATTCATTCATACAAGCGATACTCTATCTGTATAAGACCAAATTGCGTCTATGTATTTGAAATTATCTTTTTTTTAATATATCTATTGGTGATACCTTACAAGCAACTAGTGATTAATATGCGTCTAGATATTTTTCTATTATTTTATTCATCTCATAAGTTATTAAAGATCCAACTAAAACTTTACTTTAACTATATATTAATTTCATTATCTCAGTTAAAAAGATAATGTGAGAAAACGTATATATAAAATAGGTTCTGTTTTAATAAAAGTTTAATGCGTGGTTAATAGGAAACTTTTTCCCTTTTGTTTGAACACAACACTGTGAATCAATTACGCGTCTTGATGTATATTGTTTTTTATTATAAACAGGGGCCGAAAAAAAGCATCTGAAAAGAAAAAGTGCGACTTTGAATTATTTTTCTGTTTTTTTTTTAAGTTAAATAAACTGAAAACAAGTTCAGAATATTTTTCTTGCATAAAAATTCAATCGCCGCAAGTAATCTTCTAATATCTAAAAAGAACGTTCTTCTGATATCGAAGTCAGAGAACAAAATCTTAGTTGAATTGCTTCTGCCAGATACAGTGGCTTGACTATTATTTTACTAAATAATGCAAAAAAAACCTGTCTTTAGCAATTATTTAATTTTGAAAAATGAACATTTTTAACATTTATGAATAAAAAGTATAAATAATTAAAAAAAAAGCACATTTATGGGTCTCAAATATAAGAAAAACCATGTTTTTTACACTGTTTGTTGAATTATAAGAACAAAAAAAAAGAAAAGTTTTTTTGTATTAACCACATAAAGCCAAAAAAATCTTTTTTTTCTTGTGCTTTAACAACATATATGTAATAGTTATGTGAATACTTTAACTACCTGTGTGTTGTTTAAAATCTATATTCACAAAAATAATCATACACAGTGTTAATCGCAACACTTCGTTTCTTATATTCTAATGTCACTGAACAGTATGTCATAATCTCCTTTACGACTGAAAATACGTTTTAACAGTCCAGGTTGTCTGTGATTCACTTTAATTATACTTTTTTTTTACATTCTAAACTATACACAATAACTTATATTGCAATGTGTCGTAATATGTATTTTTAATATTATTGTGTTATTAAAAAATATATTTTTTTGGTTTTTTAATTATTCACTGAAATTCCTTTAAAAAACAAGTAAACACCAGCAAGATCACAACTATAAGGTATGCTATGAAAACCGCAATATTTCTCGAACATCGAATAGTTATTAAAAGTTAAGATCTATAGCTTGAATGAATAGTCGTAAAACAGGAGAGTGTTTTTTAAAAAACATATTAGGTAATGGATATCAAAACAGATGTATCTGTTGGAATCAAAACAGATGATCACAAAAATTAAAATCAACCCAGTTATAATTTTAGTAGTGAAAATTTGTGTATGAAAGAAAAGAAAGTAAACATAGACGACAACACAAACATAACAAGTTTATATGATAACACAAGTGTAGAGACTGTTGAAATGGAAGGCTTTGAAAATAAAATTTTAGTTTGTTCCCCGGGGGTAGAACAATTGAATTTTGAAAATACCATATCTTTCGTTATGGATGCGGAACCGTGTATATTTGTTAAAACGGATGGAAAACGGTCCTTTAAAGAGACTATGTTGGGAAAAACGCCATTAGAGAATGATATGTTAGAGAGACAAACTCCTGCACAAAAACAAACAGCCCCATATAAAGAAGAACATGAAGAAAAAAACGATACAGTAAAAGAATCGAAAGAAACAGGCAAAGCCGCTGTACAACAAAAGGTTATGGAAGCAGCGTGCATTTCAAATAAAGATCACTCAATAGAAAAATCGGCGATAATAGATTTTGAATCTTTATCAAATGCACAGATATTTTCCCAAATACAACCGAAAAGAGAATATATTATCGGTCAAAACCCCATAAAACATTACGATTTAAACCTCAAACTTATTCTTCGAAACCATTTTTTAAACCCGCTCGATTGGGAAATTCCAATAATTGAAAAGTTTTCAATTAGAATAAAAGACGTTGAATATTTAAACATAAACGACAGACATTTAATAATTATCAATCAAGAAGGAATGTTAATTTATAAGTGGAAACTAAACGATACCGCAAACCCAACACTCTTTTACCGGTATTTTACTAAAATTATTGAAATTTGGAAAACTAAAAAAGAAAGAAAAAAATTCATAAACTTGTCTCTTTATAAAAAAATTCCAACTTCATATTTTTTATTTCTCGTAAGAGCAAAACGCATACCTCACTCTTTAATTAATTTTTTATTGGTTCTTTACCAAGCTCTTTTGATATCAATTAGCAGAGGAATTGATAAAATATTCAATTCTTTTCTACTTTATTTGAATGTTGAAAAAATTTTAGCTATTGAGACATTCTTAATTAAAGAAGAAATATGTTTTTTAATCGAATACATAACAACAAAATTGTTGCTTAACTCAAATTTCGAACTAAAAGAGATTCCAGACTCTCTAAATTTTTACAAGAAAGAAGAGTACCTTGAAGTCGTTAGATATCAAAAAAACACTGAAAAGAACGAATTTAAATTTAAAACTTTAAACCTCAGGAGCATTTTTGAAGGAAAACACAACTTTTATTTGAAAGTTGAAAAATTTTCCATTAAAAAACTTTTTATTAATCAAAACTTAGTTATTGATGATGATGCTGTTTATCGAATCCCGTTAAAGTCGTGTGTTATGATTGTATTCGATGGTAAAATAAATATCATTAAAGAAACCAAATTGAACCTCGTTAAGACGTTTAGTTTGGCGGGAATTGAACGGATTTCAAAATTTAGAAATTTGTTGTTTTTGACTTTTGAAAACAAGATTACTTGTTTGAACTTAAGTAATTATGATACTGTGGAAGAAACGGAGCCACTTGATGATTAGAAACAACTTATTAAAAATGTTACTTTTATAACCTCTTTTCACTCCAATAATTATATTTTCTAAAAAAGTATTTGATAAAATAGCCTTTTAATAAACATACCTTCTCCATATTTTAACAAAATCCATTACATTAGACATTTGATAAAAATAACCTAGTGAAAAATTTACAAAACAGTTGAAATAAAGCGCCAACAAAACTTAAAAGAAACATAAAAAACTTATAACCAAACCATCTACGCGCTCCACATTCCTCATAAATAAACTTCCAATTAATTTCTTGATTATTTATTTCTTCTAATTTTTTTCCAAAGATTTTTCTTGAGATTTCATTTTTTACATTCTCTAATGGCTGATTGGTATTAAACACGCTCAGATTTCCTCTAATTTTATAATACCTTCGAACAAGCTCAGCATCCTTCCACCAGCTATAATACCTCATGTTTGCCCATAGGTGAGACTCAAAACTTGGACAAACGTACAAACTAACCATCCTTCTAATACATTCCTCTTCAGGACATTCTAGCCAAATTACAGATTCAACGGTGTGATAATATAAGCTGTCTATCATATCAACTGAAACCGGATACCCCACCAATAAAACATCCTTTAATTCTATATTATTTGTTTTTTTAATGAGAATTTCGTCTTCAAATAGAAGTTTTATGATACTATGGGGTATCGATTCTCCTTTTTTAATCATTGAAAGTATTTGAAGGTCTTTATTCTTCTTTGATCGGATTATTTGTCCAAGATCTATCTGGATCATTTTGAACTGCTTGACCAGAAATTTTGCAATTTCTGTTTTTCCAGAGCTCGGGGGTCCTAAGAGAAGTTTCATGGGTCAATGGTTTGTGTTACACGAGAGCCAATATTTTTGTATATTTTTTATCAGTTTTTAAAAGCGTTTTCTTGTTAAGATAAAAGCTGCAGCTCTTATCTTTTTAAATTTAATTAACATGTATTTGGAATAGAGTTACAGTATATATTTTATAAATTACATGAAATGGGAAATCAAAATTCTGTAAAAAATTAGAGAATATGAAAAATGAGAATTACGTATATATTTTATAATTTTTACAAGATGGAATATCAAAATACAGTGTTTATTAGATAATGTAGCAAAACAGATAATATATATCGTATATGTTTTTTTTACTAAATGTTTAAATTATATAAAGCTGTTCTACTGAATATATTATTTAAACAATTATTTAATGTAAGCATTGTGAATTTTTTTAATTTTGAATACTTCCTGTTTTTTATTTAATTACTTGCATAATTTTTTAATTCATTTTAATAAATATTATATTTACTAGGCAAATGCATTTACAATTAAAGTAATAATCTACAAAGCAGTTATGTGTGTTGTAGATTTTTAAGCATCTTTTTACAAAAAAAAATAAGTAAATATTTTTTAAATAAATATTTTTAGATATAAATAAAATTTATATGCAAAATCCCCATGAAAAATATACCAACAATCCACATCGCATATCTGAAACCAACAGACAATATAATCAAAATCAAAGGGTTCATCTCTCAAAAAAACAGGGGGAACACTGCTAACAAGCATCTAACTCTTCGTCAACAAAGCCATACTATTATCTGTACAATTCCGGAAGACAACGAGGAGTTACAACAAATGTTCGGTGAATTAACTTTAGAAACGTTTGTCGTGGTTACTGGTGTAGTCTATAAAGCAACAGCAGAAGATTCACAGGCGAAAGATAGTTCAGTTTCTGAAGCCAAACAAAAAAAAGAAAAAAATCTGAAAATCACAGCAAATAAAATACAAATACAGGGACTTGCGGACAAAAATTTGCCATTTTTACTCAAGGATGTAAATACACCAATTATTTCGGAGGATCATGTCCATTCAACGACTTTGGAGGCCGGTAACATACCTCCCACAAATGCCAATATGAAATCTATGGGAAAAACTGTTATGGTAAAATACGACAAATGCCTCAACCACAGGGCTTTATATTTGAGATCGTCTCCTTCGACACTTATATTTAAAATTTTAGACACTGCACTTTTCACGTTCAGAACTTTTTTAAAACGGAAAGGATTTAC
The DNA here is from genome assembly GCA_014805705.1 of Cucumispora dikerogammari. Lineage (NCBI taxonomy): Eukaryota > Fungi > Microsporidia > Cucumispora > Cucumispora dikerogammari. The sequence continues at coordinate 2,224 of SBJP01000078.1, read as the reverse complement.
TGAAATAACGACCCCAAAACTGATTTCTGGAGCTTCAGAGGGGGGATCTAACGTTTTTGAAGTGAAGTTTTTTAAGAAAAAGGCATACTTGGCACAAAGTCCTCAACTTTATAAACAAATGGCAATAATCGGAGGAATGGAAAAGGTGTTTGAGGTTGGACATGTCTACAGGCAAGAAGAGAGTAATATAAATAAATATCTTTCAGAATTTACTGGTTTGGATTTTGAAATGGAAATCGGCAAGGATTATATGTCCTTAATAAGGCTGGTTTATAAACTATTAAGTTCTATGATTTACCACATACAGAAATCAAAATCCTATGAAGAATTGAAAACTTTCCGCTCATTTAAAGAGGTGAGGCTGACAAAAAATCCCGTTATTCTTACACATAAGAAATGTGTCGAAATCCTAAGGACTAAAGGCATTGAAATTGGAGATTTAAGCGATTTTTCGAGAGAACAAGAAAAAAAACTTGGAGAATTTGTTGCTGAAAAGTATGAGGTCGATTTATTCTGTATTAAGGATTATCCAACGGAGGTGCGTGCTTTTTATAGCAAACCACACTCGGAAGGCCCCTATTCTTTATCGTATGATTTTATTTTGAGGGGGGAGGAAATATGCTCAGGAGCAGAGAGAATCAATTGTTTTGAGGAGTTGACTGCTCAAATAAACAAAAGAGGAATCGACACGGAGCATTTGAAATATTATTTGGAGTCATTTAAGTGGGGAGTACCTAGACATGGTGGGGTTGGGATCGGCGCTGAGAGGTTTTTAAAAAATTTATTTGGGTTTGATGATATTCGATACTTTAGTTTATTTCCAAGAGACCCAAAGAGGCTTGATCCCTGAAGGTTAAGGTATATATTTGTGAACGGTGTTGAAACTTGCTTTTAAATATTGGTTTTTCGTTTCTGTTCTCTTTTTCAAAATTTTTTTTCAGTTTCACTTAAGTTCGATGGTTTTCTTACACTTAAATCAGCCGAGTTTGAAAACAAATAACTTTTTCTAGATATTTTTTACATGCATCGGAATCTAAAATTAAGATTGTTTTCTCTCTTTCGATAATAATCAGCAAAAAACAAAACAAAAGACGTCTCAAATTAAAAATAGCAATAAATAATATATTTTATGAGATCCTGTAAAAAAGTTTTCTATTTTTCTGAAACGAATTAATATTTTATGATATCTGAAAGAAGTAAACGAAACTTCGAAACATTAAGCTTTCCGATTTTACTAATTTCTATTCGAGAACAATTAGGTTTAGTGAAACGAATATATAAAAAAAATGCATTATATTGTCAAAACATGACAAAAGTTAAACCCTTTTTTTATATTTGAACTTTTTTTAAAAATTAAACTTATTTATTTAAATTATATACCACGCATGTGCGTAAACTAATAAAAAAACAGCACAGAAGAAAATTTATGAAAATTCTACTTGAATAATAAATTCAGGGTTTATTAAATAATAGTGTTTTTGTTGATTGTGTAAGAAAAGTCAAGAACTAATATTCAACATTCAAATTTATATTTCTCATGGCCAACATTAATTAAATTTTATTATCAATCCGAATTAAAGGCTTAAGAGGGATATATATTTCGTATTATTAAAACTTGCAAATTTACCATTGAGCAACCAAATAAAAGATAAAAGTTTTTTATTTTAATGGCACTTAAAAACTAATAAAAAGCATATAAAAGCTTAGAAAAGACAATCAAAAATACAAAAATCGATTATTTGAAATTTTGTAAGGCTTTGAAAGAAAACGAGGTGTTTTAATTTTTATAAAAGTTAAAGCGTTTTTAAACCTTAGATCGTTTTAAAAAAATAAAAGAGCTTTATCTTTTTGGTGTTAATCTTTTCGAAGAATATTCTTTTATTTGTTGCTTGAGAGACCACAATGGAATAGCTTTTACTTATACAGTCTGCCACAAAAAAAATGATTTTCAAAGTTTTTTCTTGTAATCTCGAATAGACGACGCGAGGTAAAAAATTTTAAGAGTGTCTACGTTCACTAATAATATTCACAACACATATTATTGAATTCAAACAACGGCTGCTCACACGATATTTTTAATCTTCTTTATTTTTCCTACCTATTAATATTGCCACAAAAAAAATGTTTTTTTTTTCTAAATAAAGTTGAACAGCAGACTTAATAAAAAAAAACTCAAAAAACGAACGTTAAAACACACCCCATGTATTTAACCCCAAAAGAAAAA
>SBJP01000077.1:0-31475 GCA_014805705.1 Cucumispora dikerogammari | reverse complement strand
GAAAATATATAAAAAACAACATGTCTGAAAACCAAAAGTCGTTCCAAGAACTCTTAGCCTTCTGGAAAAACATGGATAACAACTGTTCGTCAACATATAATGAGCCCAACATATTGAATACAAACCCGAGTTCCTCTAAAAAAGAAGCGAACAACATATCTGAATTAGAAACTGATCTTGAAAAAGAAATGGTATTAGAAAATGAAAACCTAAAAGAGAAGGATAAACTTCTAAAAACTTCCGATTTTAATCTAATACCCGTTGACACTAAGGATATCACAATGGAACAAACAAAGACTTCAAAAAAAAATATAATAATTGAGCAAGAAACTAATATATCTGAAATTTCTGAAAACATTCAAAAAGCAAAAAAAGAAACTATTGATGCAAATTCAAGTGCGCTTGTTGAAAAGAAGACGCTGCCTGTTGTACAAGAAAAGAAGTTGACTGAAAAAGAAAGTAAGTTAGTTCTAAAAAATAACGCAACTGAAGAGGAGAATCTTTTTTCTGATAAACAAAAACTTAAATTTCAAATAGTAAAATATAAAAATGTCCCGATGAGTCATAAACACTATGCAGAACAAAAAAACAAGCAGGAATATATTAATAATGTCCCCATATCTTTTACTGTGGAATGCGAATTCAACATAAAAGAAAATTTAGAAATCGGAAAAGAAACCAATACTGAATCAACAGAGAACAACCTTCTTTTAAAACAAGTAAATAAAAAGACTTCAAATCAAATGCCATTATCAAAAAAACATAACGCAAATAACACAGAGTACGTTTCAAAGCCGAAGGCTGTTATAATGAAAGAAGAAGCTTTAATAAACGAACATTTGATCGAACAAAAAAAACATTTAGAAGCATTCAAAATACACTCTGAAACAATTGCAGATAACACAGAAAAAACAATAAAAACGGAAATAATACCAAAAAATAATGAGAATCAGAAAATTGAAAAAAGCGACTTAGAAGAAGAACATCAGAAACACCAAGATGAACAAAAAAAAGAGAAAGTTATTACACACAAAGGAATCTTAAAACCACAAACAATCACAGATCGTATTGCAAAAAATAATGGTTCTATTCCAAGAAAAAGCAGAAACAAAAGGGTCACAATAATCTGCCCCAGACTTATGAAAGAAAACATTTTATCAGACGAACCTCAATCAGTCAAAAATAAAAACCCTGATTCAAAAGTTGAATCAATATCGACTGAACAAGAAACAGAATTAATTATAGAACAGAAGAGCAATCTATTCCCTGAAAAAATAAAAAGAGGTTCAAAAAGAAGGGTAACAATAATTGATTCTTCAATTATGAAAAAGGCAGCTTTATCTTGTGATCTGTCTTTAGTCCAAGAAGAAGTCGATGTTCCCAAAATTAAAATATCCTCTAATATAGTAAAATCAAAAATAAGCGAAAGACAGTCTATTATAAACATAGATGATTTAAGAAAATATCAAGTTATATTAGATAAAAAATCAGTCATTAAACAAAATATTTCCAAAAAAGAGGAATTGTTATTCAACAACCCCAACAAAACAAACGTGCCAATAAACGAGCTGGGTGGTTGTGTTGAAGCCGCTGAGAATACATCGGCAAAAAGAAAGTATTCTGTGCTTGAAATGGCGCAGCGCTATTCCGATGAGAGGGAAAAAAATATAAAAAAAGATTCAAATTAATAAAATAAATACCTTACAATAATCTTTTTTCTTTTAATGTACTTTTAAATATTAAAACTTTTGTCATTTTTATATTTTTTTACTATGATGTGTTCAATAGTGGGTACTTGTCTATATCCCCTTACTCATTATAATTTTGATTAAACATTTTACACTATATTTATAATTAAACAAGTTACACACTATAATCTTAATTAAATAAAATTGTACTATATTTTAATTAAGCGAAACTATTTAAGTAAAAACAAGACACTATATAATAGTTTTTCATTTTATTCTTTTAAGACGAAGTAAACATACGCATTGATGTCGTTTATGTACTCAAAATCAAGCTATAACGAACAAACCTCCGAACTTAATCAAAGAGATATCCAATTGAAAAAAAAAGACTAAAAGTATCTATACGCGCGTCAAAGCGCCATACGGCTAACATATATAAATAAAACAAAAGTTTGATTATCAATTGATAATCAAAATCCAACATTAATTAATTTTTGGCCTGTTTTTAGTTAAATATTTTTCGCTTAATTAATTTATTGTCGAAATTTCGTTAATAAAAAATATAATGGGAGGATATTAAACAACTATCCAATAAAGTTTATATATTATAAGATAACTATTATATATAAGCGAAGAAATGTAGAACTGTAAAAAGCACTTTTTTTTTACTTATCTCTCAGTGTGAAAAGGTTTTTAGAACATTCAAGCAACACTGATTAAAAAAAAAAGCTAAGACTATTTTCATTCACAGATTTAATTAAAAAACGATTTCTTTTTTTCTAGTTGTGCATTTTTTAACTGAATTGTAATCAACTCTTAAGATTATTGATATGAAAAAAAATAATTTTTATAATCGAAAATATTTATGTAAAAAATTAGAATAATAAATTAAAAAATTTTTTTATGATGATAAGATAAAAAACAAAGCTAAGATTATATGTGACGTAAAAAACGACTTTATATTAAGTTTTATAATATTATAATGTACTTTTTCGATATTTATTATAGAAACGATTTTTACGTCAATGTTCGTAAAAAATAGCCATTAAATAGCTACGAAATTTTTACCTTATTTTTAAAAAACATTTATTACGAACAGTTTTTTCCGAAGGATTTTATAAAAAATTTTGAGCAAAAATTTCATTTTGCTCTTAAATAATATAAGCTAGTTTTTTGCAGAGTATCGATCATTAAGCATCAGTTTTAGCTCATAAATGAGTTAAAATAAAAAAAAATGCCCTATATAAACTTAAAGGCGTACAGCAACTGAATTGTATTTTTGTAATTGAACTCAACATTTTTATTTTCATAATTCCGAAGAAGTAATAAAACAGCTTACCAAGTATATTAGTGTATAAGTTGAGTGACAAACACAGTACTTTTAATCACCGCACAATCTCATTGCATGATTTAATCTCAAGAGATAGAAGTTTTATACTTCTTATAAAAACAAACTCATTAAAATAGCTCTCCCAACATTCATCACACTATAAATATATATTTTAGTGAAGTGATATTTATTATTAGTGTTTCGGTAATTGCGTAATCAGCGATATTGTTATAAAAACTATTAATTTAACGTTTTTTTGATATAATTGTCTATAATACCTCTATTTATCGGCCTCTCTTATTCAAACAGGCAGTATATATAAAAGATCGATTACTTAAGGCTGAGCAGTTTGAATTTACTGAAAACCTATTACAGTGTTATGCATTAATATATACGAATTTATACATAAATATATACGAATTTATGCACAAATATATACGAATTTATGCAAAAATATATACAAATTTATACACAAATATATACGAATTTATGGTATGTGGTAAACTCATCCCCGGTGAGCGCATCTCTATTCTTTTATAAACACTTAAAAATTTTCATACCACATGAACTTCAAAAAAACGAAAAACATAAAAAGTATTACGATTAACTTCATTTTTCAAACCGAACCTGAAATCTCGAACCTGAAATCTCGAACCTGAAAAACTCGAACTAGAAAACTCGAATCTGAAAACTCGAACCTGAAAACTCGAACCTAAAAACTCGAGCCTGAAAAATCGAATCTGAAATCTCGAACTGAAAAATCGAACCTGAAATCTCGAATCTGAAATTTCGAACTTGAAGACTCAAACTTGAAGACTCGATCCTAAATATCCAAACCTGAAAACACAAACCTGTAAACCCAGATAAAATAATGAAAACCTGATTTAGAAATAGTAAAACAAGAAGAATCAATTTTTGAAGATCAAGTTTTCATCGTTTTCTAGAAATTTTCAATTTAGTATTTTTAAGATTGTGTTTTTAGATTCGGACTTTCAGATTTGAATTACCAGGTTTAGGTTTCCATGTTTGAAATTCTATGCTCGAGTCTTCATGTTTGAATTTTCAAGTCGGAATTTCAGATTCGTGTTTTTATGTTAAAGGTTTTTGTCCGAGTTTTCAGGTTCGAGTTTTCAAGTTCGAGTTTTTAGGTTCGAGTTTTCAAGTTCGGTTTTTTAGGTTCAAGTTTTTAGGTTCGAGTTTTCAGCTTCGGTTTTCAGGTTCGGTTTGGAAAATGAAGTTGATCGGAAAACTTTTTATGTTTTTCGTTTTTTTGAAGTTCATGTGGTATGAAAAATTTTAAGTATTTATAAAAAAATAGAGATGCGCTCACCAGAGATGAGTTCACCACATACCATAAATTCGTATATATTTGTGCATAAATTCGTATATATTAATGCATAAATTCTATATATTAGTGCATAATTTCGTATATATTTTTGCATAATTTCGTATATATTTGTGCACAATTTCGTATATATTTTTGCATAAATTCGTATATATTTGTGCATAACACTGTAATAGATAACTGTTCAAAAGTTTTTTTGTGGTGTTTGTAAAAGCTATTTGTAAAAAATATAGGTTATCAATCAGCGACTCCAGTGTCGAAACTGACTTCATAATTACTCAATTCGGCTTTCAATAAAAACTTAAACTCATAATTTATGTGATATAAACACGCAATAAAAAATTTTTTTATAGTTCGGCATGTTGACGATTCTAAATCTGGTTGTGACGTACATATGTACATGAACTTAAAGTTGCTCTCTTTTGGTTTTTTTCAGTTTTAACAAAAAAAATTAAAAAGTTGAACGTGTCGATACATATTTTGCGAAATGGATCTGAAAGACAAGCAGAAAACACTCATTTAAAATTTGAATTTGAATCTATCCCGTTAAAGAGCAAACCAAGAAATACTTATCTGAAAAAACGAAACAAAAATATTTACTTGAAATAAAACTAACCAAAAGAAAACTGATTAAAAAAAGACAAAAAAAACATATTCAACTTTCATACTTAATATACGTACAAGTTTTTCAAAATAAAAAATACTTGCCTTCTTTCATAAGGCTTAACATACTTATTTTTATCGAAAATGGTTCTTTTGCTGAGTTTATTGAGCCTTAATAATCTTATTCGGTCTATCGAATTCGACATAAATATTTAAAGATAAAACGTTTATTGTTGAAATATATACACCTGTCTGGTTAAAATGGCTATAGAAAAAAGCGACTTTTGATAAATATATTAAAGACAAAAGAATAAACTATCTTAAAAAAAACTTTAAATAAAAAGATATTACAAAAAATACCATATTTTTCACTTATTTGTGCATCTTAAACTACATTTATGTTGCAAAAACTCTTCGTTGAAATTTTATTTCTTTTGGAATTTTTATAGCGTAACAAGCCCAGAATTATATAAAAGATAGTTTTAATTCACAATCTTAGGTGTTACATACCTTAAAAGTATATCAGATTGTTTTTTATTATATATGTTCTTGGATTGGTTTAAACTTCTCTTAGAAGACTTTAAATTAAAAAACATTTCTCTCTTCGTTTTAAAAATTTAGAAAAAAACAAATAAATTTTATTGCTCAGTTTTCTAAACGCACTTTTCTGTAAATTGACAAAAAACACACTTATACGTATTCAAAAAACTCGAAACGACTATTCTATAATTGCACATTTTATAAAACTTTTTTCTAAAAAAACGCCGGGGCCTGATGAATGTCCTACCAATTTTACCCAGACGAGCGCTTCTACTACCTAAAACATCTTAAAAATCTAGAAAAGCTGGTATGAGATAAATGTTTAAATGAGTTTAGACTTCTATGCCAATCTTCGACAATTCGTGGTTTCAAAAATATTATTTAAAATTGTTAGTGTATGTATACAGTTCGAAAAACAATGATAAAATAAAAAAGATTTTTCTTTAGCGAGAGTTGAAAAATCTTTTACATATGAAAAGTCGAAGCACGACAAAAAAATCTAAGCATTTTGTGCAAGAAAAACTTTTTTTATTGTATTTGTAAGTTTTTTTTGAAAGATGTATATAATGGCAACAATGGGAATAGAGGTGAAGCTTAAATACATTCGAATATGGTTCTGCATACAGAATTGTTAGTCTATTCGTACTGGGCCTGAAGTTCTTTAGATTTATTTATACACTTTGTTCAAAATGAAAATGACTCAAAAAATTTTTGTCTTATAAAAGCAAAAATAAAAACCGCTATAAAGAAATTTTCTCAAAATCTATAACAATGGTTTCTGGTGTGCTTTATAGTGTTTCACTCAAACACGAGAGTATTTTTATATAAACGGTCTTTATTTTAGACGCTGCCAAAATGTACACGAATCTAGCGTGAAAGACGAGTATCGTGAAAAAAAGGGCTTAACTATTTGTATGAGAAAAATAAAATTTATTAATGCAACCAATCGCTTGAAAAACGACTCATACTATTACTTTAAATAGAAATTTAATTAATTGTCGATCTAAATTCATTTGCTCTTATTTTTTACGATTATGCATTTTAAACCAGATAGATCAGATTTTAATTAAATTTATATTTAAAGTAGTATTATGGATCGTTTTTCAAGCGAGAGGTTGCTTTAATAAAAATAATATAAATAACGAAAGTTCTATAAAAACAATTAAGTTCATTTCTCACGATGACTCGATGGCACTTGTCTAGTAGCCCTTTTTTTCAATCTTAATTAAGGAAATTCTATTATAATTTAATTAAGCGAAATTATTTACTAAAAATGAGATAAAAATTAACCGATAATCGACTTTAATTAGCAATTGATAACCGAAGAGATTTTGTTTATAATTGTTGCGTCGTTGATCTAAAAAACTGTGCCCAGACACTTTATCTTTTTTATAAAAAACGTTTGTATGTTTGTTTTAGTTCGATTTCGAGCATATAAACGATATTAATAAGCGTGTTCATGTGATTTTAAAAAAGAAGTTAATAAATTACTATATAAAGTCAATGTTTTTACTTAATTGTTTTTATTTAGTTAAATTATAATAAATGTTGTTTATTTAAGAATATATTGTATTTTGCTTAACTGAGACTCTAGTGTATTTTACTTAATTAAGATTATAATGTATTTTGATTTATAAAAATTATAATGAGGGGAAAAAAAAGACAAGTATCAAATCTTTTATTCTTGAAGAATTTTTATAAGTGTTGAACGTAGTAACTGCTTATTCGAAACACTCAAAAGAAATTATAATATAAATGGGTATAAAATAATCTTTATATCATTTTTTAGTTTTTTTTGTTATTAATTTTTTCTTTTACTTACTTTTCGGTAAACACAACATATTATAAAAATTATTATCTTTAATTGGTGTGATTTAGTTTAGAGCGCTATTTATAAACAATAGTTGCCCTGCCCCATAAATATTTGATTGCAAAACTTATTTCGTTTATAGAAAACACAGTAGAATAAGAATAAACAACAAGACAGGCCTATATATGAGGTGTTTTTTTCTGTGTTATATTTTTCACAGGAATTACAAAATCCCCTGATAAAAAACTTTAAAAAATTTTTTTTTGATTGAAAAAAGTTTGAAATAAAAAAGTGTTTTTTAAAAACAACTTTTTTTTTAACATTTAGAAGTCTTGACTCAGATAACCGAGCGTAATATTACATATACCTTAATAAGTTAACCGTTTCAAAAATCAATATAAAGCTTGATAAGGGAAGACAGCTTTTCAAATTGTCGAGATGTATATAAGAAAATGTTGCTTTTTAACGTAGGATTAATAAATCGATTCAATAATCAGAGATTTTTTTTACCACGAAACAAATAGATTGGAACGCTCAACAAAATGTTTGAAAGATAAGTCAAAATCTTCGTTGCAAGAAACAACGGCCCGCTGCTCGACAAAGAGCTTTATCGGGCCGTATGTTGCCCATCCCTGGGTTATGTGAACAATATGAGTTTAAACACATCTTAACACTTCTTATCGAACTTATGGTTTTTATATATAAGCTCTTAAGAGATGATTAAAATTATAATATATATAAACCACATAATTACAAAAAGATGACAGTCTAAAATGCCGAGTAAAGTTACCCTAAATAAAAAAAAGAGAATCTTTTTTGAGTTTGAGATATAGCGACAATAGTTTAAACGACTCTATATTTTAAGTCGAAATAAAATATACTGGCAGCTTATTAAAAAACAAAAGACTATTTCAAATAACATCAATCTTGTAAAAAATAAGAATCAATTCTTACAGCTTAAAAATAGTGTTTTCAAAAAAAATCCTGTTTAATTTAACAGTTAAAGACGCGCGAATTTTTGTTTCTTGAAGCGTTAGTATTATAGAAAAAATATCGTAATGTATATGATCACGAAACGAAACCAAATCAAAATATAAGATAACCTTATTTGAATTAAATATAATCTCTTTTTCAACATATGTTTGACTATATAACTAAAAGAATATAATCTAACGATGCCAATCTAGTATAATCTATTGCTGATGAGTCTATGAGGCTTGAAAAACTTTTACTAATAAAAAAAAGAGAAAACCTTATTTTATGTAAGTTTGTTAAATTACCTGAGTTCGACATAGACCAGAAAACTAATATTTTATAATATACAGCAGTATTTCTGAGTTGTATAAACATCTAGTATATAAAAAAGAAATAAATTTTAAAAATTTTCTGTTAATAAAAAAACTATCCAAGCATTGCGCTCTTTTTTGACTATGCAGTCTTCACTTTCTATATATCTAATTGTTTTATAAAAAACAATACATTCGAACTGCAAAATCCCTGGAACATAAGCTTTTCTGTTAATGGCATAACAGCGACAAGTTTTAATTAATTAAAAAAACATAAAATCTGAAAAGAAACAACTTTAATAATATAATATTTTATATTCAATGTTTATTTGGCCTAATTACATCAATACATATCAACAATTTTACAATAACTTCCATGCAAAGATTCTATAGAAAAAAGTGTAGCTTGAACAGTATAAAAAACATGATCATTATTTACTAAATAATTAATATATATCAAATCACTAATACATTTAATTCTCACTTTCTCATAAACCAATTGTCCACAATTTATCTTAACTAAATTCTTTATTACAGCAGTTGCATCAATATTTATTTGCGAAGGATCTAAAATTATCTTATATTTGTAAATCATGGTATTTTTCCCGAAAAAAAAATTTATGAGAAAAAAAACACACCATGGCATAGAAAGTCAGAATACAGTTTAATAACAATTTTCGTTACATCTGTGCCACATTTTAATCCTCTTATTGTGTTCTTCTTATTTGATAACAGAAAATCAAACCGGACAACAACACCAAAATTACAAAATTTGTAATTCCGAGTAATAATAACAATTCTATGCTTTTAAATCTTGTACACTTCATTCCCCAAACTTGTACCCTCAAGAGATTAAACTTTTGGTGATCCAGAATCGAACTAACACGTTCTTCTATACGTTTATGATAAAAATATGCTTGAAAATTCGTAGCTGGTAGAAAAATAAATAAACAACTAAATATTTTAGTAAAAAAATTTAGTCTGTAGTTCACATGAATTAGTTCAAACTGGTTTTCAATCGACTGGTAACTCAACAAATTTATGTATATATTTACTACAATCAACAAATAAAACAGCCTTTTGTGTCTAATAAAAGAGCTTATTAAAAAATATGTAGCTATGGACAAGTTACAGTAAACCAATATAATCAATGAGTCCTGAAAGGTAAATACTCCGAAGGCGGGAATCGTTAGTAAAAACAGCATTACTAGTGTATACAGTGTTTGCTCCGCAAGGGTTTTACAGAGTTGACCGATAAAGTAAGATAGAGGGGAACAAATATAACCAGAATTTTTATAAACTCTGTCACATAAGATAAACGGTAGAGAATAATCGAGTAGGGGTTGGGAAACCGACAATACTTGTAATAAAATATCCGTTAAAAGTTCTTTTTCGTTTTTATATAACAAAAAGTTTTCAAATTCTTTCGCAATTGGATCATTGTGATAATCAACTGTGTTTTTAAGAATTAAATTTTCTGCGACATTTAAAAAAACAGACTCCAGATCCTTATTCCCTTTTAGAGGATCGCGACTAAAGTACAACCCTTTAGAAATTAACAAAGATTGAAGGTCTTTAAATCGAATATCAGGCGATTTATTACAATTTGACGCGAAAATAAACACACAAACTATAATCAACATCACCTTAAACATTGACTCTAAATAATTTGTAATAAACGAGATTTTCATTTCGTTTTTAAAGATGAATAAGATATCTTTAAGACTAAATAAGCTTTGTATTTGATATCCTTGTCTTTCTTTAATAAGGTCTTTCATAGACAGTAAAGTAATGCCTCTTTCCTTTAAAATACGATGTGCTTCTGAAATAACAGTTTTATTTTTTTTGCCCTGTGAATCTTTAAGATAAAATATATCGTCAGCTAGTTCCAAATTCTCAAATTCTATCAAAGCATCCTGATGCATGTAAGATGTCTCCTTTTTATAATATTTATCATTAACCGTTAATTAAAACAATTAACGAATTGATAAATTAAATTACACTGTAAACATAGTGGTTTTATATATAATATTAAGCGGAGTATATTCCCAGGTTTTAAAATAAATAAACATGTTTTATTTAATATATAAACAAAATATAGGCGACAATATTTTTATTCTTAAAAGAATATATAGCGCTTTGGCCCTTACAAATCGATAATATTTGATATAGACATATTGGAACTCATTTGGTTTATTGTTAAATAATTAATATACGTAATGAACTTTTTTTTAAAGATATTATCTATTTATGTTTTTTAATATTACACAGAAACAATTAATTTTATTAAAAAAAATTCAGAAAGCCAAGGTTTTTTAATAACAACACAAACAGCCATTTTTAGGCAAATTTTGTGATGCCGTAAAAACCAATATTGCTTTTAAAGAACCAGTAAAAAATCACCTTTGCTTTCGAAACGAATATATTAGCACGAAAAACTTTTTTTTGGAAAAACTGTGTTTAACAGCCTTCATTTAGTTTAATAAACATTGTGCTAAAATAACCAGTAGATAAATTAAAAAATTTCTATTGATTTGATGATTTAATAGAATATAAAGAAAGGATATAGTACACACGTTTGGTTTACTTTGATTAATTAAGGCCCCTTTTTTTAAAGAAAAAATTTAAAAAAACACGATTGCTACTGCCCGATATAACGTCCCATTAATTATTTGCTTTTGTTTTTTATTCGAACAACCGATTGCGATCTGATAAGACCATCAGAAGAGGGTCATAAAATAATATTTTTAAGTAAAGAGCCGTGTATGATGTTTCGCCTGAAAATAACGCTATTTTAACATAAAAAACTTCCAACTACACACGTAAAGACTTCTTAGTTTTATCTTCTATAAGAAAAAAACAAAAAATCGCTTTTTAAAAATAATATAATTAACTAATAAATATTTCGTGAATATACTCTAAGTAATTATCTATTCTCGACAAGCATCTTTAATTAACAAACGTCTCTTATATAATATAATACTTTGTTTCTTTAAAAGCTCATTTAAATATAAAAAACTTTTAAAGGAAAAGAGTTCACTACAAAGTCTGATACTTTTTTTTTAAAATAAATATTTGTATTTAAATTACTCTCTAACCCCAAAGATCGTTATATATGAACAAAAAAAGGGTTTGACATGGCTGATGACAAAAGACAAGAAGGTTATTTAGAGAGAGGGTCATAATAACCAACTTGCATTAATAGTATAAAATCGAAAACGATCACACAAAACAAAAGAACGTTAAAAAAACACATGCAAAGTTTGATGAAACTATCAAATAAATTGCATAAAACTATTTTATAGTGTTTAAATATCGAGCTGTCTGTGTCTGTAAGCATTAAAGACGTAGTTAGTAGATGTCTAAATAAAAAAGTTAAGATGTCTATTAACGAACCGTTTTTTTTGCGTGACTTTTTTTAAAAATTTTTTCAAATAAGAAATCATTGTGTTATAGTGTGAGGAATGATACTAATATTTGTATTATGTTCTAGATTCATCCTAAAAAGAAGAATTGACAAGATTTAAACAGTTAAATTTTTTTTAATAAAAGAAGCTATTGTTAGTTCTTATTTTGTGTTGAATAAAGCTTTCTTCGTTTTTTTAACGTAAAAAAAACCTGTTCAACCAAAAAAAATAAATATAAAGCGCCCAGGTTCTGACTATTTATACACACCTAGTACTTAAAATAACCGAGTAAATATAATTAAAGAAATTAGCGAAAAGTGATAAGTCATAATACGGGCATAATAGATAATACAACTATCCTTTGTCAAAAACATTATCATACACAGAAGTCTGAATGCGAATATTAATTCAGTAAAACATTCGATTGAAATTATTAAAAGACCTAAATTCGAGTTATTATCACATTGGTAATAAAAGAGTGACAATCGATAGTAAAAGCTCGTTAAAAAATATAGAATATTGAAAGCACCCAAAAAATAAATCTGTGAGTTTAATGATTTCCGAAGACGTTTTTCTGCATTTATGCCATCTTTAAATAAACAACCAACACAACTATTATAAAAAAGATGTTTGTTTTGTAAAAAATACTTTTGTATAAATCAAGAAAACAATTTTTTATGAGGTCCTTTGAATCTATAAGTTGTGATGTGATTTCAAAATTAACGGTTCGAAGTCGTCTAAACCAAGTATATATTAAAGGTTTTTTAAAAATACTTTTAAATATTTTCTGAGACAACAGTTTTTTTTAATGCGAAATGAGTAACTTTTAGAAAAATAAAAAAACAGACCTAGTTCTTCTCAGAAGAAATCAGTAATCTAAAGTCGTAATATTATTGCGTTCAAAGGGTTATAGAATATTGCATATTTAACTTAATTCTATACAAAGTTGATGCTGTTCATGTAAGATTTGAATTAAAAAAAAAAGACACCTTTGTAAAAACTAGCTTTGAAACGAATAGGATGACGGTGAGAATGATGGTTCTTTTTTTGAATTTTTATTCGTACTAGAGGTTGTGTCGCTGATAATATCGAGCTTTTTTAAAAACAAATATTCTATTTTTTTAACATAAAAACGCTTCGTTTAATTTTTGATATTTTATCTGTAATACTGAACTTTATTTATATTTTATGATCAAATATGTTTGAAAAAAAAATTTTTATTTTTGAGAGTATTTGATGGCTTTTTAAGCTTGAAATCATGTTTACCGGTTTTGTTTTATAGCTGTTTGATTGTTTTTAAAAAAGATGATAAAAACATTTTGACACTATTTAGAACTTGAGAACACCAGGTTTTCTTTGTGATAAATATTTCTACTGAAAATTAGCTAAAAGTGGTTAAACTTTTAATCAAACATTTGAAAAACAAGCTGAAACAAATATTTAAAACTTGTTTTCGTAGCGTTTTTTCTTTCAAAGAATAAAACACACTTTAATCCACATTATTTGTTTAAAATATGCAAGTTACACGCGTAAAAACAGAGAATAAAACACAAAGGTTAAATAAGTATGTAGTTTAATGGTTCAAATCTCTATTACTGCACAGCATAAACAATCAAAAAATACATCGTAGACTACACAAAAATAAACAAAAAAATAAAATAAACTAAAACAACACATAACATATATACAAATAAATAGATTAGATCAAAATTATCAAAACGGCTAAAAATTCCCCTCCACGACACTAAAAACTTAAAAAACGAAAAGTTCTTTGGCCTTTTTTCGGTTTATAACGTTCTTAAAAGTGTTTTTTTAGTGCTTTTTTTGTTTTATCGATCTTTTTCAATTTTCTAAATTAAGTTTTTTTTTCTTAAGTTTTATTGTTTTTATCTGAAGCAGCAGCTCTTTGATAAAAACAATCGAGTATTTAAAACCCAAATATAAAAAACCTGTATATATTTCATACAAAACACGCTCATTTTATAACTGAAGACTCAAAGTAAACGAGTGTTTTGACAAATTAACTAGCTTAATTCTCGATAAAAAAATCATTGTGAAAAATACGAAAAATGCACATTTATTCGACTTTTTGTAAAATATCACTCGGAATATTAACTCGGTGATCAGTTGGCTAAAAGCTCCGACAATTCTCTAAAAGCTTATCTGAATAAAGTAAATTGTTAATAACATTCAAAAAACGATTTTCGTTCGAAAAATTTACATCTGCTATGAATGAGATGGGGCTCTATATAACAGACCTTGAGTAAATATATGTAATTTATAAGCAGATGCTTGCCATCTTTGATTATATAAAAAATCTTTTATTCATTAAATAAGTATACAAAAGCAAAACATATTAATAAAAGACGTATATTATACACAAGGACTACATTCGTGATAGATTAACTCTTAGGGTATGGATGGGACATATATTTCCAAAATAAAAAAACAAAAATAAATTTTGGGACATATATGTGCCAAAATAAAAATGCAAAAATAAATTTTGGAACATATATGTGCAAAATAAAAATGCAAAAATAAATTTTGGGACATATATGTTCTATACCAAACAGTAAAAATAAATTTTGGGTCATATATGTCCAATAATAAAATAGCAGAAAAAAAAGTCAGTATTTCGTTGACCAAAGACCCAAAAAAAAAAGCAGAAAAAAGTACGCACACATGGTTGAACTAAGAAGTTGCGTTAAGCCAAGAAAATCCAAACAATAAGACAACGAATAGCGTTGTTATATATTATAGATTAAGTGTTTAGAATAAAAAAAGCAGGTCGATTAAAACACGTGTGTAATAGGCTAGTTCTACAAAAACGCGAGGTGATTTATAAAAAAAATTCAGTTAAAACAATTTTTACTTTGAAATGTCTCTTCATTACTTGTTACACTGTCATCGTTTTCAGTTTCTGTTTGCTTAAAGTGCCATTTATCTCAACATCTTTTTGTATTAAAAAGAGATACTTCGAATATCTTACAATAATCGTTGGTTTCTGTTGGAAGTCCTAGTTTGTAACAGTTATTACATCCTAATCTTGTCAGTGTGGTCAATTTTGCATGGAATTCTTCACAATATTCAAAAGTCTCAGTTTCCCCAAGTGAAATAAGTTGTTTTTTTTGTTTTTCCTCGTTTTCTGATAATACTTTCGCACAGATCATCAGTTTTTTTTGTTTTTCCGTTTTTAGTATCAAATGTTGATTTTCTAAGGCCGCTATTGGTCTCTCCTTTTGTACACATATACTTGCTTATTTTAAGCCCAAACTCAAGTCTACTGCAATACCCCATCTTTTTATCTATATACAGAATGTATAAGTTGTTTAAAAAAATGTTTATGATAAAAAGAGACAGTTTAAAAGAACACCTATTATATTTTCCATTTGTATTGTAGTTTTCCATCTTTTGATCAAAAACATTAACACCATTCATATTACAGTTGTAATCATGAATCATTTTTAATGTCGATCTATAATTATATAGAAAACATCTTCCTTGCGTGATTTATAGAGGTGCAGGAATTTACGGAATCTGCATTATTGATAGAATGGAAAGAAGACAAAAACAACATCATTCTTCTGTCGTTAAATAGTGCCCCTTTTATGTCTCAGTTATTAAATGCCAGTAGCTGTTTTTTTTAATAGCTTAATCGATTGAATAATCAGCGTTTTGGGTAAGTTTTTCTTCTTGATTCTGCATGTTTCACTCATAAAAGTTAATGCTGCTTTGAGCTTTATTAAAATTTTCGGAGAAGTATAAAAATTATCAGTATACAATATATGATCGCGTCCCCGATATTTATAAGTTAAGTTTTCTATCACTTCTAAAACAGTTAATCCTTTTCCTGTATAAAGCTTAATCTGATGAACGTATCTGTTGGCTGAACTTGCATTTACGTACATCTTGATTCCCCCCATTTCTTAGGCCCTGTCTTATTAAAGACCAATCTCCCAAGTCTTTCTCTATAAGCCATTGTACTCTCATCTATACATATTTTTTTATCAGGTGGTCTTGAAAGATAAAGCAACTGGTTTATTTTATCAATACCTCTTGTGGTTTTTTTTCAATCAGGCCGGTTTTATTATCTACTTCGGCGAATTCTGTAATTCTTATGTAGCTTCTGCAAAAGACAAATCTATGATACGACATTTTTTCGTAGACATATTTTCTCCTCATAAATCGCTTGTTTAGGGGGACAATACCAGTAGTTTTTTATATTTGGTAATGAATCAATTCCTATATATATCGCCAAACTGATGAATGTTTGAATTTCGCCCATACTAATATAAGCAAAGCTCTTATCTAAAAATATGAACTTTTCTTATACTCTTATTTGTCTCATTGAAAATATAACTTATAAAATCGTCCCAAAAAAAATAATTCATTAGTTCTTCAAGAGACTGATACTTAAGAAACTTAGAGTTGTCGTATTCTATAAAACTTGCTGTTGTTATATTTATATTCGAATTGTCCCACTCTGCGTTTTGTATACTAGTAGGTTTTGCGTGATGTTCTATCTCTTCTAAGCTACTGGGTATGAATATATCAGTTCCTTCGATCCAGCTAGAAGTGAGCTCTTTATTATTTCCATCTGAATCTAAAAAACTGTCTTCTTTCCTATTACGTTTCACTACGGGTCTTTTCCTTTGTTTCAATCCAAATATTTAATTTGAAAAGCTTTTTTTCTGTAGCAAAAACACTTAAAACGTAGAGGAAAAATAGGTTTTTAGTAAACCATCTTTTAGGCTGTTGTCGTGTATTGATTGATTACTTTTAACAGTTATTCGTATTAGTAATTGTATAAAAATAAAAGAAAAATAATACTGCAAGTGCTGATATAGTGGGTTTCAAATCATTATAATCACTTTTCTATATTTTTGACAGTTATATTTATTTATCTTGCTTTATAGCGAAAACCGACTTTTTATTTTGGATTGGCGGAAATTTAATATAAAAAAATCATGTTATTAAATATTATTTGTTTTGTACTGTTGCATTTGTTTACTATTAAATTCTTAAGAAAAATCATTGTTTTTTTTGAATTTATAGAAATATTTTACGAAGGGATAAATTTATAAAAAAATATACAAAAAAAAAAGAAAAATTTTACATAAAAAAAGAAAAATTTTACATAAAAAAAGAAAATTTTACATAAAAAAAAAAAAGTATTTTTTATCAAATATAAATAAATATTTTATATAAAAAAATAAAAAAAATTCATCAACCCCCCCATGCCCTAAGAGTTAAGCGACGTTGGTGTTGATTGTTTTTAAAATATCTGCGTTTTAGAAAATCACTTATTTTGGAAGACACGATATTTTTTGTCTAGACACTATTTAATCTATATATAAAATAAAAGCCTTTGATATTCAGAAACATAACAGGCATTTCTTAGTTCTCGCTACATATATATTTGATAAGTATTATAAACCGTTTACATAATACATGAAAGCTATAAAATAAAAAGATTGTGTTTATATCTGAATAACATATACAGATGTTTATTAAAAACGCGTTGCTATAAAAACATTTATATTATTGTTTAAAGAACTTTTAATTTTTTTATAGAAAGAATGTTCTTTTCTCACCTGTCTTTCTTGTTAAAAGAATCTGGATGTTTTGTAATTGTCATATTATTCAGAAGAAATATACCATTTAAAAAAGATCTTTAACTTTCTGTATTAATAATAGTAAATATATTCTTTTGTTGAACAAATAAATTCAATATTAAAGTAAAATAGTGCGGTTCAATCAAAAAGAGAGTATAAAAATTTTAAAGTTCAAATAATAATGAAACACTCTAACTAAGTCCCGCATGATTTTAATTAAAAATTTTTTGTATTTAAATTTATATTTCGTGTTTTATTTTGTTTTATAATAATATCATCTCTATATTATTTGCAATTTCATATCTTATATTCCATATATGCATAAAAAAAAATTCACTTAAATAAAAAAAAACAGCAAATTGCTAATAAATCACTTACAAAAAACGAAAATTTCTCTTCTTTTGTCTGACTTCAATACATAAGCCAAACATCTTCTTTTCTGTTTATATTTTCAATTAATTGGATTTATCCCATGCGCCGGCCTAGAAACGTTCGTCTTTCTCATTCAACTCAATACCATGTAATAACCCCCGCACATATAAATGAATCTCTATTAGATATTTATAGGTCAACTTCTGTAAAGACCGGGCTAGAAGCAGATGAAGAAAAGGAATATCACTTTAAAAATATAATGATGGGGAAAACTGACACAATATTTATTCCATTAATTGAAAGAGTCGATATTGTTCCAAAGGGAGAGAAATATGAATTACAAGAAAAATATTTGGAGAAAGAAAAGGATGTGGAATTGGATATATTTAATAATGATGAGATTCAAAATATGGCTGATAATCTAGAAATATCTTTTGATAAACTTAAAGGAGGGATAAATGATAGAAAAAAATTAAATGAATTATTTCCCGAACCCGAGGACACTAATGCGGATAAAAATATTGATGACAAGAAAAAGAAAATAATTGACTTAATACATTTGAATACAATAAACACTTCCGATTTAGACGATACAAATACGAAACTGTGTTATAGAAATAGAAAGATATTAACAATACGGAAAGGCAGAAAAAACGACTCTTTTATATTAGAAAAAATAGTTAAGTTTAATACAGAAATTGATTTATTATTTAGAACCTGTGAAGCACAGCTTAATGATTTAAAGGCAGAGAAAGATGAAATACAAAACGAAAGGGAACTACTTTATACTTTAAGTGAATATTTTTCTAATTTTTCAAAGTCAAAAATGCATAGACGTAAAAGAATTTTAAAGGATATTTATAAGTCACATGTGTTGGATTCAAAGATTAAAGTTTATCAAACAGTAAAAAATTTTCAAGAATTAATTAATTCACCAGAGAAAATGGCACTTATTATTCATAAATTAAATAAAAAAGTGAGTAAAAAGGAAAGTGAAAGGGCTAAAGTTTATAGTGGGTTTTTAAAAGGTTTATTCGATAATTAAACATGTGAGTAAAGTTATTTTAATGTTTTTTTCAATTATCTTCAGTCTTAATCGCGTATCAAGTTGATTTAATAAAAGAATTGGCATTGGGTAAATGCAATATGTATGTGATTACACATACTTGTTTATAAGAAACCTTCTCTTAATTTATTATCAACGGCACCAACAAAATTATTGTATTTTTTATAACATCTCTTTTTTTTTTGACTTTCTCCATTAAATGTGAAACCTTCTCCTTGTTCATAACATTAAAAAAAATATTTTAAATGAACATCTTTCAATGCTTGCCACTGTAATGCAAAAGCCAAACTCTTCCTTTTAATAACATCATATATATCTTTATTATAATAATAACAATTAGTATCAGGATCCAAATACTGCGTGGGCAGTCCGGTTATGTCACAATAAGCCGGCCTGGGTTTTGTTGAATATTTAACCACTTCGGTGATAAAATCCATATCTTCTATTAAAATTAGTTTTAGGGGTTTTCCGATTTTACTTCTTATGTTGTTTTCGATGTGACTAAAATCGAAATTTTTTTTTATTTTTTTTATCTCTGCTAATGGCTCCATGGGGGAGATGGATTAAATGTCTTTTAACCAAAAATTCTCTTTCTTAGCATTGATCCGTTCTTTCAACAAAATTTCTAAATATTTCCAAAAACGGTTCCAGTAAACTCCTATCTATCAACACATCTTTAAGTGTCGGGAAATCTTCTAACTTCAACTTATCAATTTCTCTAATATTTATAGGAACACTGATATTTCCATTGCTATGAACTGAAAACGGAACTTTAATCAAATGTTTCATATTCGAAGTTACTTCACCATCACAAACTAAATAATGTTTAGTCTCTACATTAAATCTTTTAAGTATTTCCGCAAAATAAATTGGAAGTTTTTCAGAAGATTTGGGTTTTTTGTTCATATTATTTATTATGTTTTTTTTTACAACAGATTTTGGGCAGACTTTTTTTAAAAAACCTAAAATTCCTTTTCTTTCAAGTGCCGTTAAGTCTTGTGCTTCTTTGTCCATAGCCCAACAATGTACGCCTTTACCTCCTGAAAAGACGAATAATATATCTTTATATCCAAATTGTTCTCTCATTGAATAATCAAGAACGCCAATTGCCGCTTTAATTATTTGGAAACAGTCTGGACATAATTTTTTTCGATTACTAGATTTTTCACATTCACATGTACGATCATAATCAGTAACATCCACATCAAAGACCAATTCCCGGCTTATAGCTTGCAAATTAGATCCCTTCTTGGGTATAGAGTTGTAAAAAGCACCAACATTAATAACTGACGGTTTCTTGTCAAGTATCAGATGGCGGAAATGTGATAGAGAAGTTATAGAAATATAGCGCTCAAAAAATGTATTGTCGTGAACGAATGACAATTCTCTGTAGGGAGTAATCTGTAGGAAATTGTATATTTCTTTAAATGGATATATTTCTGAGTAGTATTTTTTGAGGGACATGGTTATTTATGATCTTTTTTTTATAAACAATTTTTTTAAAATATACTAAATTATTTCTTTATGTTTGAGTAGTCACAACCGAGTCAGCTTGTTTGATTAAGAGAACGATGGTCTATTAGTCGGAATCAAACGCAATTTTTTTGTAAAAACGAGACGGTATTTATCTGATTAAGAAAACGTAAAATATAGACCTCGTAGAATCTATACTGCTTGCCCAAACTCATAGGGTTATTTAACCTAAAAGAGATAGTTTTTATTAACAGCTTTCGATCGTAATTTTCATCTTCACTAGAATAGTGTTTATCACTCTAACGCATCGGAGTTTAGCAACCTAAACTGATCTCAAATATCAAAGCTTCCGGGAGCGAATTTGATTGTCTCGAATGAACAAGAATTTTTTTTCCGCGATGGCACTTATCGAACCGACTACTCAATTAATAGAGAAACAGTGAAGTTAACCGATAAACTCATGTTAACCTTCCGCCGGTAGCAGTTATTATATAAAATATAATATAATCAAAATACAATACTGATCTCTTGGAAGACTTCGCGTAGATTTTTGTGTTAGTTTAGTTTTTATTTCTTACTAAAACTTTATTAATTATTCGTTATAAAATATAATCAAAATATATTAATTTTCGTTTTCTAATTTTACTTTTTCTTTCTATAAATTATTTTATGTTAAATGAGCAAATTAAAACAAAAAAGACGGTTGTATATAAATTTAGTCCAAATTGAAAAACATATTATTTTTCTTTTTTATTAGTAAAAATTGCACTAAAACAAAAGGGTATTTATACAACTCCTTCCCACTATAATTTTAATTAAGGGAAAACACACTATAAGTTAAATAACCATAAGATATTAAATAAAAATATAGAAATTATAAAATTAGTTTTCTTTCTATTAAACGACGTAAAAACGCATACAAGTGTTCGTTTATGCCTCCGAACCTGAGCAAAAGCGAGCGAACGTTTTTAAAAAAAAAGATATCAATTAAAAAAAGTTCAAAGATGCTCAGGCGTGTCTTTCGCGCTCAATGACTAAACAGCGACAAATAAAATATAAGTTCACACATTAGTTGCTAAATAAAAAAAAACTTTCATTACTTCTTGATTGTTTTTCATCTAATTTAACTATAATAGACTTTCCTTAATTAAAATTATAGTGGGGGAGTGTATAAGTGTCAACAAAAAGATACTTATACATCTATTCCCTATACTATAATTTGAATATGTAACTTCCTATTATAATTAAATTAAGCAAAAAAAATTTCGTAGAGGGCGTATAAGCAAAATTATCGATTAACTTTAAATGAACAAGATCTTTTTTTGTCACTAATGAAGTGTCGTTCTAAAAAAAATCTAGCTTGGCATGCTTTGTTATTGACTCCATTGTTTCTTGCTTTCTATTAAATCTGGTAGTTAATGCGTTTTTGAATTTAAAAACGAGACTAAGACGTGTGTTTATGCTGTTAAAATGCAAGATATTTCAAGATTTACTATATAATATATAATGTCTTAGTTTTAACTAAATATATTTTTCTTAATTTGATTATGGTGAATATCTTCTTAATTAAACTATAGTGAGTAATGAGAATTAATATGAAAACTGAATTATTTTAATGTATTGTTTTTTATTTTAGAAAATTATATTAATATATTTTTTAACTCGAGCCCAACTTAACGACAATCATTAATTTTCGTTTTTAGTTTTTCCTTTCTCTCTCAAAACTCCTTACTATTTTAAATGAAGAAATTAAAACAAGAAATTCATTTTCAAAGTAAACGCTTTTCTCTGTTTTTTTAATTATTGAACTTTGTTTACCTAATTGTGCTCTTAGTTATCATTATTTATAAATTAATACTATAATTGAATTTCTACACAATTATTGATTGAAAAGATATCCCGCAAGTAAATAAAGCCTTAAAATCCAAAGAGCTAAAAAAGGAGCTGAGTACAAAACAAAAAAAATCATTTACGTATTTGGAAGTCGTTATAAAATAAAGGGGTTTTTATAATAATTTCACATTTATATATATACAGATTAAAAAACAGCCTTCATGCTCACAATCGAAAAGGTTGAAGAATCAATAATTCTAATGGACTCAAAATACGAAGCAAATTTCGGTGAATGGATTCAAAACTCTGTAAATTGTAAAACTATCGGAACACATTTAAGGCAGTATATACAAGAGTACTCACTTGAGGATAATGTAATTGTTTTAAAGTGGATAGTGAGAAAATGGACTTTAAAATCGATTGTGAATTTATGCACAAATTTATTAGTTGAAAAAGATGAGAATTGTAACACAAAACTGAGTTTAAAAAAAATAGCAGTCTGCCAAGGAATTATATTTACTTGGAATACAGATTTTATAACTGAATTTGTAAATGCTGTGGCTGGGAACTTGAGTTATAGTCAGAGTTTGATGTTGAGGTTTTATGCAAATATATTTTCAGCGTTTGATGATGAAAAGTTTAAAGAAATTCTTGGTTACTTAAAAGAAATGAACATTGAAACAGCTGTTATTGATTTGATTATGGTAAGAAAATCAAAATCTACATTTAATACGGGTGTTAAGACCATATCCGGAGCCACTTGATCTTTATGTTTTTATGAATATACAGCTGTGAGCCGTACTGTAAAGCTGATGATGTTAATATGCGTTGTTGGGAAGACTTACTATAGAATTGATGAACTACTTTGAGCTGCTGAAAGACGTACTGTGAAATTGATAGTGCTAATATGCGTGGTGTATTTAAATAAACTTTAGTATTAGAAAAATGGTTTCTGATATATTTAAATATAAAAAACTAATAAAAAAATATATAAAGTGTACACATGACCTCTCTTATCGAAGAAATCTTCTCAGCACACAGACCAAAAAGACTTTATATAGACAGAAGCTTCAAAGGAGATGCAGATGAATTTCATGCTGCATTGGCCCAAAGCTCTACTATCTGGGTTGGTGGTTTAAATAAAGAATGCCCAGAGGACAAAATATGGGGTTTATTTGGTACATGTGGTGAAATTAAAAGAGTAATTATGGGACTGAACAGATGCACTTTGTATCAAGAAGGTTTCTGTTTTATTGAATATTATCAGCGGAAATCGGCCTTAAAAGCTGTTAATTTTGAAAGATTTTATTATTCAGGAAAAAGATTAAATGTCAATCTTGATCATGGTTTTGAAGAAGGGAGACAATTTGGTAGAGGATTTTATGGTAGTTTACAAAAAACCGATTCCAATAAGCGCTTTAAAAAAACACAACAGAATGATAAGTTGTAAAAAAAAGATTTAATAATTAACTTTTAAAACTCATTTTAATTTTTGCTATTAATTATATTTCAATATCGTCTTGAGTTGCTTCACTTTTTAAAGGCATAGCATCTTTCATGTTCGTTCTTGTATTCGGGCCCTCTATAATATAACATATATGATTGCCTTTAATATCAACAACAGCTCTTACATTGGGATTTTCAAATGAAAGTATTTCATCATTCTGTTTAAAACTAACAAGTGAAGTAGGACCAAGTGGTCGAATTCCCTTGGTAAATGTTTTTTTAATAATGTTATTTGCAAACTTGTTCTTTTCAAGTATAGTTGGTTCTCTTACAGTTCTAACTATGCGTCTGCCTCCGACTTTTGTTACTTTTTGTATGTTATTTGGTGTAGACATGGGTTCTATGAAGTTTGTAATTTTGTATGTTTTTTTTTGATTTTTTAATATTTTATTTTGTCAATTTTCGCTAAGTCATGGGGAATATCTGTGATATTTGCAAATATACCTTGGAAAATCCATATTTAACTACCTGTTCTCATCAATTCTGTTATATTTGCATAAGTAGACATCTATTTGAACATCAATTCTGTCCGACTTGTTCTTCTCGCGGTATTTCGTTCGCTAAATTAAAAGCAATGGAAAAGTTTTCTAATCATCTTAAACCAATTAAAACATTTCTGTTCAAACTTATATCAACTTCAGCGCTTAAAAAAATGTGTAAATCACATAAATTGAATACAACTGGCACTAGAGAGACACTTGTTTCGAGATTGAAAGAATTTCAAATATTATATAATAATGAATGTAATAAACCAAAAGCAAGACAAGAGGATAATATAGTATCCGAAATACACGAGAAGGAAAATTTTAATAAAAAAAGAGTTATTCCAGATGTCAATAGTATAAAAAAAGCGTTTAAAAAACTAATCAAAGATAAGATTCGCAAAAAATAAATAAATAAAGAAGGAAGGAAGGTGTTTTCAAACAATTTTGCAACTTATGAACTTCTTTAGCACGTGTTGAAATAAATTTAAGAAAAGAGACTCCGATAAATAAAAAAATATATAGACACGTTTTTTTATCTATATGTATATTTATGATTTATTGGTTTCTTTCTTGTTTTATTAATGATCGCTATAATGGCAAAAGACTCAAAAAAAGACGCGCCGTTTATCCACATAAGGATGTTCAAAAAAATGGCACTTAAAGTTTTAAAAAAGTGCATTTAAACAGTAAAAAGAGCGATTATACACTTTTCCGCACAATAAACGAAATTAATGAAAATCTATTATAAATTAGTTAACTAAAGATATTTATGTATAAAATATCTCATATCTTTTTTAATTAACATTTAATGTCTAAATACGTCGTTTATTTATCGACGTTAAGCCTTGGGTTTTTTAATCTCGTTTGGAAACTTTAAATCATTTTTTAGATAATTGTTTTTTTATTAAATTCAGTTGTTTGTTCGTTTTCGACAGCGAAAGCGACACTAATATGCGTGTTTGCGGCGGTTAAAAAAAGAAAATAAAAAGATTATAGAATGTCTGTGTTTTTACTTATTTTTTTTTCATAATTAATTATAGTGTATGTTTCTTTAATTAAGATTATAATAGGGCGTTGTAAGTGCCGAAAAAGCTGCATCTGTGGCAATAATCGCATTATTACTATTTAATTGTAAAAGGCAAGCTTAATATATTTTAAAGAATTAATGCTTTTTTTTTGAGGAGGGTTGAAAAAAAAGATTCTCTCGAGAGTTTGTGATTTATTTTCAAAGACTGCTTTTAGTTTTATGCAAACTTTTTTACTTGCAGCTAACTGCATTAATTTTAACAAAACGATGTCACTATAGTATAACATAATTCAAATTTATACCGAAGACGCTGTCCCTTGCTCAAAAAATATTGGTATTAAATATATATTTTTAAAAAAACGTAAAGAAGTAAGAAAAACTTTTTTTTAGTAGAGATGTATATATTGCCTGAGTAACCCGTGTTTGTTATCAACTTACATCCGAACTTTATACCTTCTTTTTAAATGTTTTTTTCTATAGCTTTTTTTTGAGAACCTTAAAAGTTCATATAAACTGTTTATTATATGTTTTCGTATGCTATTTTATTATTAATTAGGCTTAATTACTGGTTCAAACTCGTGTAGTTGTTTGTATTTATTCATTCATAATACGTCTTCTTATCTCTCTGCATGTTTCCAGATTTTATATTTTATTATAGAGTGTTGAGTCAACATTTTAAAATAAAAAAATTTTGTTTTTAGCATTACATCACTGCGAGCATATATGCTATAAGTTAAACGGTTCTTATGTCCCAAAATATCTTTAGTTAGATTATAGTCAATATTAGCTACGTAATTAAAATATTTATCTAACTAATATCTGAGTTTTTACTCAAATATCTTTTTTTTAAATAAAAAAATTTGTATATAATATTATAAAAATCTTTATATTTATTAAATATATATAGTAAGGAGAATCCAATTTTTTTATAAAGCTAGTTGTTATGAGGCGTGTAACAGTTGAAAATATCTAAAGTTAATCAAGCATATTTCAATTGGGCGCTTATAACAAAAGAAAAATAATAGTTTTTTGCGACTAAGAAAGCAAACTTAATTTTTATTAAAACAAATAATCTGGCTGATAAATCACAATAAATTCAAAATTAACATGTTTACCAGGCTTTTTAATTTTATTACTATTTTCCTTCCCTTTTCTATTTGAGCGAATTGAATATGTTTCGTCTTCAAAGACAGTCCTCGTGATCTATTTTCGAAATTATTCAAACACTTGTGTCTGATTACGACAATTACAAGATAATTTTTCAGTCATTGTTATAGTCTAAACTACTGTAGTTAAAGTTACCATATTATACTCGAAGTCTCTTATGTCTTATAAGTGTCTCACTACAAACTATACTCTTTACAGTTAAAACTTGATTTGTTTGAACAAAAGAGATCATGTTTCTTCAACGCAATTTGATATCCACACCCTTGAACATCACTATAGAATTTAAAAAGTTCCTCTAACTGGGGCCCTCTGTATTAAGGAAAAAAACGAATTCTGGGCTTCCCTTTATTAAAAACAAAAACCGAAAAAAAAACTTGAGATGAAAAATGAAAAAACTAATAATTCGCTTTCACTTTACTTAAATTTCAAAGATAAATATTTTAGAACTGGGTTTTTAAACAAAACAAAAACAAAACTCGTGTGTCAAGATGCTTCCTAATATAAGTCTTTTATTATTTTATCGAACAATACTACGTTTTAAAACTTCGAAAGAAAAACGTGTTTGTAAAAGTTAACTAATAAATTTAAAATCCCTAGCACGTTAAAATGTAAACAAGTTGCATCCTGTTTTTGTAATACTTTTTCTGTAATTACTCTATTGTAAATGCAAAACTTTTACTGACTAAAATTTACAACGATGCTTGTTTTTTTATTTTATTGGGTCTTTAATCTCGCCACTTGCATAAATTACACCGCTTTTACTAACATTTCTTCTAATTTACCCGTTTCCTTATTATGTTTTAAAACAGGGATTTCAAATATCGAAAATAATGTTTCTACTTTTGTTTTCTCTCAATATATCTAAGAATCGTACACAAGAAGCGCAGATCTCCTTTAGTGCCGTAATGCTTAAACTTTTGACCAAAGATTCTGACATTATATCGATATGATAAGTCGGATTTGGTGTATTTCGCACAGCAATTTTAAAAATACTTAGCCGCTACTTTTAACTCCTTTTGTATTTCAACATAACCCTCCTCAATCTTTTTGCACGATTTTTCTGCTATAATATTCCAAATATCTAACTGTGTCATGTATCCTGTTATTTTAGGCCTGATGGCATTTAGTTCTTCGAATAGCTTTCTTTTTTGTTCACTCAAAAGAAATATCATACCATATTTGTCATTGCATTCACGACTCAGTATGCTCGTTTCTTTATAAAACTTGTCTTTATGCTGCTTAATCATAAATATATTACATCACACCTCCTTTATCTCTTTATACAGATTCACACACCTGACTAAAGAGTAACAGAAGACTTTGATAAGTGGAACAGGCATGATTAGACAGCGGCTGCATTTTACTACACAAAATCAGCATTTCTTTTTTTAAAACATACCGTTTAGTTTTTTCTATCAGATACGCTAAATGATTGTTTAATTTTTCAGTTTCATCGATAATATTCATCCTTGAAATACTACCAGAGACTAGAAGCTCTTCTATTTTAGTGTTTCTTGAAAGAACACGTCTATTTCAATTTTATTACAAGTTATTTTTTTACGGCTAGAATATTTTATAACTTGATATTTTAAATAAGAAAACAGCTGTGCCGCATATTTAAAAGCTGCATCCAGAAACTTTGTAACTTCAGCTGTAAAATTCGTGAGGACAGAGTGATCAGAAAAAAAAGTCTTTTAATAGATTTAATCTCGCCTCTTGAAAATACTATAAATTTCTCTACGAAAATAAAACTACAAAGACTTTAATTTTATGGCGTTCACAACTTCTTTCACAATGTTTTCTGTATACTTATTGACAGGGCCGGAAAGAATCAAACTCAATTTAAAAGCTCTCGGTATATCAGGGTTGAGATTCACAGACATTAAATTTGCGCTTTTGTCATTATCTGCTCGAAGCGAAAGAACAAATTGTCTAGTCCCCTTCGATTGAAATACATTTAACTTGATTCCTTTTTCTCTAACAGATGAATATTCTGAAAAAGTTGAAGATCTATTTAATAATTTTTTCTTCCTCTTATTACAAGTCTCTACGGGTATTATTATGTTGTTTTTCATAATCTCTGCTGTTATTAATTCCCAGTTTTTTTCGAAAAAATAATTTTTAAAACTTGTTGCTATACCAATAGACATTTGCTGTATACATTCTCAGTACTCGAGTTTCCCATCAAAAAAAAATTCATTGTTTTCGATTGTTGAGTAGCAATGTCGTTTACTCCCGTGAACGTGTATTATTGAAATGATTTAGATTAACGTGGTTTTTTTATTCATTTTAATTAAAAAACATATCTAGCTTTTATCAGAAATACAATATCTATTGTCAAAGATTAAATCTTATATTTTATTTATTTTATGTCGATATACTTTTATTTTTTTCAACTGTCTCGTACTCACGAAAGTGTCGTTTGTTGACGTCACTTAACAAAAGATCTCATATTGGCAACTAACAATTAACAAACAAAAAAACGTTAGTATATATAATATAAAAACAAAGCGTAAAAATCACATAATAAATCATAATATGTTTATAATATATAGTTGAAAATATAACTCTTATCGTTAATAAATAAAGCCGAATTTTCATAATATACAGTGAAGATACTAAATCTGATTAATTTAAATCGACAGAAAATAATAGGAATAAAAGCAACTTTTTTACAATTAACGACGGCTACTGATATGAGTTTTATATGTTAAAAAATAACGGGTTACTTATTGTTTTTTTTTGTTCATTTTTTAAGCTGAATTCGTATGGTTTGTATATTTAATTTTCTCTTTTTCTACTTATTGACAGAAAAAGTTTTAGCTCACGTTATAAAAATTATAGTTTTATCTCACGTTATAAAAATTATAGTTTTATTATGATCTATAATGTAGATTTTGTAAATTGTTTTCTATTGTAAGCATTTTTCAATTACTTATCTATTATGTAGATTTTTCACTTTTTTTCTTCTATTTTGAATATTATTTTTAAGAAAACTTGCGCGAGCTACGAATAAAGTTTAATCACAGGCTTATATATCATTTACTTACTTGTTACTATATCATTCGAGTTCTATAATATATATTTTTTTGTTATTTTTTCGACTTAATTGCACGTATTGCCTGAAATATTTAATTAAAAAGTTTTTATAAAAAAAACGAAAACAAGTACTCGAGCAGTTAGGAGATGATTGTGGTTTTTTTACAATCAAAATGTTTATATAAAATAAAGATTGCTATTATACATTAATATATATTTTAACATGTCTTTATTACAGCTATTTGTCTATGTGCAAAATATTTATTGGAATATATTTTTTAATGTCTTTATAAAATTTGTGACAGTTGAGTTTCAATATAGTACACATAATTATATGATATATATAAAGACTTCTAACTCTGAGTAGTTATATTTTTTGCTACAGTTTTTTTAATTTTGAATAAAAAGCTTTTTTTCACAAGAAATTATCGTTATATCTATATCTACATAGACCAAAAATGACAAATTAGTTTTAAGCAAAAAAAATAACTGAAACTTTTTGATAAACAGGAAGGTATTGTATTTATAAACTTTTCTGTTTCGAGTTTAAAAATATCTAAAAATTTACACGTGAGGTTAATGAAGAATAAACAAATAAAAATTTTTTTATGATAAAGCTAAAACAATAAACAGTTTTATCTCATTTTTAGACTTTAGAGAATATAAATAACGTTTAAGTATTGTTTTTCAATGTAGAAGTAAAAAAAAATGTTCACAAGAGCTTCGTTAAAAGACAATTTCAACTACAAGCAGACTTTTTTACTCTTGTATTTCAAGAATGAATGAATACGTACAGAATCTGTTTCGCTAGGAGATAAAGACTGTTTTTTTTAGTTACTTTTTTCTGATTAAAAATACTTAATAATATACATTAAATGATCTTTAATGAAGGTGGATAATCTATAAGTGCCTCAGCTTATTTGTATTTAGTATTCTGTGTATAAATTTTTTTTAAAAAATAGAATTACAAAAAATTTTTGATTTAATGATGTTTTAAAAAACAAACTTTTTTTTAAGTTTCTCTACTTTAAAATTATATAACTGACTTGTTTGTACGTGACAGTCTTTTAGTTAAGCTAAAAAAACAATGCTCGTATTTTTAGAAAAAAACTAATGAACACAATTAATTTCATTCAGAATCATAACCGGACTCTCAATTAACTGTTTGAAGTAGAGAAAAAGCAGAAAACACTTTTTTTTTACACTCTATAATTTAATTGTTCAAAAAGTATTTAAACAAGAACTAATCAAAAACTTTTTTTGATTACATTAAGTTATCAAATTTTTTTTATACAATATTGCGTTAGAAGAATTAAAAGCATTGTTTGAGTTATTGGTTAGTTTTTAAAAACTTGCTTTTTAATTCAAATCATCATTTGTGACATTTTATTCTTTTGTTTGAAATTTCGTGTATTTTGGGATCGGCTCTGATTAGCAGCATAAGAACTGAAATAAACGCTATAATTTTTTTTTAATTAAACGTTTTTGTTAATTAAATTATAAAGAGAAAAAGTAAATGTGTAAGTAATAAGTAGAAAAAAAATCTTTAAAAAACTTTAGTAGTTCAATCTTTTTCAATATTTTTCCTCTTAAATGTTAATGTATAAATATAACGTAAAAATAATTTTGATCTACATTCTCAAAAAACTATCAAAGCTAATACAGTGAAAGCCGTACAGCTATAGCGCATGCTTCTTATTATCAATTTTCAAGAGTTATATCTTACAGATTTTTTCTATTAGCGTAATGGTTTTTTAATCTAGAACTTATCTTCATGTTTTTCTGTGTTCAAAAATGTTGTTTACTTATTTCACTAGATAACCGTGTATTACGACCAATTTATTTATTACAGGATCAAACCCCAGCGGGGATGTTTCAAAAAA
>SBJP01000076.1:0-31742 GCA_014805705.1 Cucumispora dikerogammari | reverse complement strand
CAAATTTAAAATTTGCCGTCCAATAATATCTGTTGTTTCATCAAAAACCAAATAAATATTATTGTTTTTAAATTGTTCAATCAATAACTTATATTCTCGGTCGTACAAATTCGGTATTATTTCTTGTCTATACCAAGATGGAGAATATACTCTTTCATTTGTAAAATCTTCTATAAAATTTATCAACTTGACATTATTGAGTTTTTCAATGGGAATATTCGCCGAAGCAAATGCTTCCAATAGCCTCATATTGAAACTGCGTCTATCAATAGTTTTTTTTTCAAAATCCAAAGATTTTTGTATATAGCCATGTTTTTTCATATGCATTTTAGTCGCCATGTGTTTAAATAATGGCTTTGTGCCTTCTCCGCTATTATACTTATGCATTGAATTGCATCTTTTGCATCGTATTTTATTATTAATAATTTCAAAACATGGGTGTTTTACAATAAATTCTTTGAGAGCTTTGGATTTGTTAATATCTTTCATGGGAATATTTTGCCGAATTTTTATTTAGCAAAATTTTATTTCTTATAAAAATTCGGCAATTTTTTTTAGTACTTGCTGAATTTTTATATCGGCTCTAATGATAACTAATAGATCGAGTAAAATCATGAAATACCAACTACTCTCGCAACGAATATAAATAAAAACCTAAGTAGCGTTTAAAAAATTTCAGTATTATTTAATTTCTGAGACGGGATGTAAATTTGGCTTTGAAAAAGGCAATAGTTCAATTAGTAAAAATTTAAAAATTTCTAGAACAACAGTGTAAACAATTGTAGTCAAATATTTTTTGTATGCACCAGCTTGGCTAATAAAAGTAAACAAATTATACACCAAAAAAATTAATAGCGCAAAGAGTAGACGCTATTGTTTTTTCACGTAAAAAAGTTAGAAAAACTTGTGTTTACTATATTTAATATAAACATTCACGTCTAGGTTAATCGATACTTACGCAACTTTTATTACACGCTTGAAAATGTCTATCTATATTAACTTATCGTAACTCTAAGCGCTCAATTAAGTTAAAATAAAAAAAAGCGCGAAAATACAGACCACACAGTCTTTAAATTTTATATTTTTAAACGAGGTCAAGTTTAAAACTGTAATCGTCTAAAACGCGGCGAATCATTAGGAGGTGTTTGTGCAACTACTACAGCACTAAAAGCAAGAGCCGAAACATATCTGTAGTTGGCGATAAGTAGAAATATGCTTTTCTATCGTAAAATATTTGATCTTGAGTAAATAAAAAGACTCTTTTTTTTTTAAAATTGTTTAAACAATCTAAAAGTAAAGTGTGTTGATCTAAAAAACGTGCCACTGGTTTTATTCTTAGAAAATGCTTGCATACACATACACCATTATATAAAATTATGTTTTTAGATTTTTAAGTTTTATATCTTTCCCATATTACTCGTTTTAAACCTAATTGAAAACTGTTTTAGTAAGTGTAAAAGATTGGTCATTAGAAGTATGTGTACGAACGAAATTGAATTAAAAAATAAAATTAAAAACGCTTTTAATAAAATAAATATTGCGACTTGTAATGCTTACTACCTGAACACATTAAAGTATTTAAACTTGGCTACAAATTAAAACATTGTTGGCTTTAATAATTAAATTACAGTCTTTTTTTTGTATTTAGTAATCTTTATTTCAATATTTTTTTACAGCCGTTGTCAATTAAAAGTGATCAAATGTTTTTCGAAAATTAAAAGTGGCCAAATGTTTTTTGTCAAATTAAAAGTAACCAAATGTTTTTTGTCAAATTAAAAGTAATTAAATGTTTTTTTATCAAAAAAATATTTAAATTATTATAATGTTTACTTAGTTGCAAATTAAACGTAAAACAGACTCCCATGACTAAACAACTGAAAATAATACCAGAAAGAGAAATGCTAGCGCTTACAATAACAAAAGCATAATAAAGTATATAACGCGTATTTTTGGCGTTAGAAAGTCTACCATTTTAAAGATCATCAAGATTTATTTGCAAAAAAAGCGCATAAACAAAAAATCAATGGGCGGGAACAAACAAAAACTACTGCAAAGCGATCAGAAAACTTCATAATAAATCTAATATAAGCTGATTGTAGTATAACGTTACGAGAAATAAAAAATAAGCTCCAGGATCATTTTAATATAAGCGTTTTAATAAAAACCGTAGACCGAGTCGTTTTCGACTTTAACTGGTCTTATAAAGCTGTAAATTTAGTCCCAGCCAGAAGAAATGACTCTGTTAGTATTGAAAAAAGACTATAATGCGCAAACACAGTATTTCTAATATTAACAGTGCATAATAGCAAAAATATTTACTTTATTGATGAAGTAGAATTTAATGCGGTAATGCGATTAAAGAAAGAGCGATTATTGGTGGGCACTTGGGCTACAACTATAGTGCCAGGGTTAATATCAAAGAATATATCATGCTGTTGTGCCATGTCAAAAAACGGATATTTTTTTTTGAGACTAAAAAAGTGCCATACAATACAACGCGTTTTTAGCAAATTTAACAATACTAGCTCAAAATCTGCAAGATAGCAACGTGGTAAATGCAGTATTAATTTTGTATAACGTTTTCTTCCATGTTTCACCCGAAGTCCGGTCATTAATTAAAAATGCAGGATGTAATATTTTATATTTGTTGCAATATTTTCGTTTTCTAAACTTAATTAAAAACCTTTTTTCTAAATAAAAAAAATATTATAAAACAAGTAATTTACAAAATCATAATAAACTACTAGAGAGCATTAAAGCACCATAACTACAAATAGGTCCCATGACTATAAAAAGTTTTACAGACACATGTTATCTTTTCTATCAAGAGTTTAAGAAGTGAAGTAATTATTAGGGCAACCCAAAAAGGCGCCATTTTATGGCATTTTAGGGGGCCAAAAAAAAGAGAAAATGGCATTTTTGAGAGTTGATATATTTAGTAAACAAAATTAAATTAATTTACTTAAAATTTTTGAAGAAGAGGTTGTTACAATATAACAACATATATTTTGACACATTAGTGTCGTTAAAATGCCTTTATTTAGTTACTACTTTCCCCAACATTGATAGACTTCTTTCGATAGATATATTAAAGTTCCAAAGCATTTTAGCAGTTAATCATACGTTTTAAGCGATATGGTCTGGTTAACAAACTTCTCAATGTTTTTAAACTCATTTTTGTTGTATCTTTGCTTTATATAACTATGTATTCTAGCTTTGTCTTAAAAACTATCAAATTTTGACAAAATTTTTATCGCATCTTCGATTCTAAAAAGTTTTTCTTCTGATTGTTTTATTATATCACGTAAAAAACCATAGTTTTTCTGTATATAAATTAAATCATTATGCAACGTTTCAGCTTTAACGGCAATCTTTGCATTGTGGACAATTACATCATTATCTTCAAACGAAGAAACTATATTTCTAACTGCCGGTAAATATTCATAATAATATTTACAGGCTAAAAGCCAACTATTCCATTTTGTAATAATCAATTGTAATAGTGTCGGGAGCAAAAAGAATTTTGATTTTCCTTTATTAGATTTCACAACTGCACATTTTAAAGTTGATATCAAAAAATTAACTTCTTTAAACACTTTTTTAATTTTTAGTACGCAATTATAAATCATATGTACAAAACATGTTATATGAAAGAGATTAGAGTTAAGAATTTTTAGTTATTTCGCAGCATTCACCATATAGCTGACGGCATCGGATATAAATAGAGCCATATGAAAAATACACAAAACATAATATTTTATGACATGCAATACGATATTATTAACACAATCACCAGAAATATGTGATATAACTTCACAATATACTAGATAAATTTTTTCAGGATCGGATAGAGTCTTAATTTGTACATTGACACACTTTTTATCGAGATATTGTGATTCATCGATTATTCAAAAGAACAAATTATTTTCTAATATTGTTCTTATATCGACCTTTAACTTTAAGAAACCCTGTCTGTGATCCGTCTACAAGTAGTCTCTTTGGGTATAGGATGGTTGAGCTTATTAAATAGTGTTTTAATGGCAGGATGCTTAAGTTTATGTAGAGGTATGTTTGCAGAAAGAAAAGCCTCTGTGATGATTTCTGTAAAAGAATTATCTTTTTCGTTAAGAAAAGTTTGCTTAAAATTAATTAAATTTGAATTAGTCTTGTTTTGATGCTTCATTGTTTTGATGTGTGCGGTGATATAATATTTTTTTATCCATTTACTAAAACGTGGCACAACTGACAGAATAGTTTGATATCGGGTAGTATTAATATAAAATCCCCAAATTCTTCAATATAGCGTTTCAGTTTTTGAGATTGGGTTTTTTGTGTCTTAGTCATGGTTTATGCAAAAGAATTTTGTTAATTTTTTATTTTATGTTCTTTTATTTACTACATAAAATCAGAAAACTTAATATTTTTATTTTATAAGCTTTTTGATCAATATAAATATATATTTGTTTTAAAGTTTTATAATATTTACTATAAAAACTAAAACATTATTATCTCAAAAAATAATTTTTAAAAACACAAAAATGGCATTTATGGCATTTTTGCCATAAAATGACATAAAATGGCAATGGGTTGCCCTAGTCATAACCAATGTGTCAATGTA
This sequence comes from Cucumispora dikerogammari, assembly GCA_014805705.1. Classification (NCBI taxonomy): domain Eukaryota; kingdom Fungi; phylum Microsporidia; genus Cucumispora; species Cucumispora dikerogammari. The sequence continues at coordinate 27,124 of SBJP01000076.1, read as the reverse complement.
GACGTTTTTTCGATTATTTTGTTTAAATTTGCCATATTTTTTGTCTCAACGACTTCGAAAAAAAAGGCTTTGGTTTTTCTCGAAATATCGCTCACACTCCAAATATTACCCACCATCCTACCTTTATTAAACTTCCTCTTTTTCACGCATGTCTCATCAATTTCCACAATCTCCTTAATACATCCTATTTTTTGAGAAAATTTTTTCGTAATTTTTTTTCTTATTATAGCAATTACTAAATTAATGGCCTTGCAATTGATGCCATATTCATGTTTTATTGCTTTTAAATTTGTTTTCTGGCCCCATTCGTACATAACTTGAACAGTTTTTTTCAAGAGTATTTTTATACCTAAAAAAACCGTGTTATGACGAATTAATCTTTTAAACTTTTTACATTTAGAAAACCTACGGGCCAGTTTACACCATTCTTTCTGTGATTAGTGATTAAAATTATTCTTTTTCTGCAAAATTTACAGTTCTAATTTTTTAATTAACCCACTCTCACTGCAGAACGAGAAAACGGCGTAAGTATTTTGTAATTTCTCGTTTAAAGTTGTTTTTGTTTCCATGGGTATTTTTTATTTTTAACCCAACTTTCTTACACCCCCTCCCCCCCTCTCCCCCCAAAGCTGATTTTGCCGACGAACGTATTGCATTTTAGTTAAATTATCTTCTTCAAAAACGATATATTTCAGCTTATCTTCCATACCTCAGTTTTTACCAGATCAACAATTTACTGAATTTCGAAACTGCTCAATTTTTATTTCTTTATTCTTTTCGAAATCAAAGGAGGTATATAAAGAATAAGCTATGTTGAGATGTGATATTTGAGTTGTTTTAGAAATTTTGTATTAAAAAGCCTCTGCTGTATTGTTCGAACTCGGATATGTTTTTTTAATACTATAATACACTCTCCAATCTTCGTTTGAAAATGCACTCTCTGTATTTTTATCGGTAATATTTATTGCAAGGTATGTGTTTTCAAAATATCTAAGGAAGTTGAAAATTTTTTCTTGATTCTGAAATTTTAAAAGTTTTAGTTTTATTAGAATATAAGTTTCGTGGGTAAAATTTTGGTTTACAAAAGGAAGACAAAAAATCATCCTGCACTGCTCTCTAAACGATTTATTTTCTTTGTAAAAACAAGAAAGCTATTCGTTTGAAGTCTTTTCCACAATGATTGACCAAAGTGAAATAAACATAACTGAACTTTTTTACGTCACAATTCAGTTTAAGTGTGTTTATCAAAGCTTTTTCAAAGTATGTTACAACTATTTCTATGATGATGTTTAGTAATAGTTTTAATTTTGAAAAAATCTAGTGTAGTCAGTCATGTTGCGATTTTTCATTTATTAAAACATATACATAAAAAAAGGTCTTTTTCAAAAAAAATGGCTGAAGCAATTAAGACTTAAGTAAAACCTGTTGGAGTAGTTTTAAAACCCCCAGTAATTAAAAAAGTTTTTTTATTTTTAAATGCTTTTTCTTATAATCACTGGAAAAAAAACAATAAATCTTTTAGGATCAGCGTTACCACTATCATAGCGCAAAAACAGCTCTCTTTTTTCGTTTTTTTTACGAATCAAAGATATTTTTCTATCCTAACATCAATAAAATTTTTGAATTTGTTCTTTATCCGTTTCATTGAATCAGGAATGACTTGATGGGGGAAAATTTTTGTTGATTGTTTTTTATCTTCGTGATACATTGCATTCACTATTGTTGTGTTGATGTTTTCATTTTTTTAGTTAATTTTTCTTTTATTCTATACTTTAAAAAAATTTGTTTACACACAATTTCGTCGGCGGGTGTTCATGTATTTCTTTCTCTGTTGTAATATCTTTGTCGATTATAATAAACCCCTTGCATTTTCTGTTCAAACATCTAAATCTTTTACACTCAACTACTAATCAGTCGAAATTGTATGTATAATTTTTATAAATCAATTTATTTTTTCTCTTTGACTTTTTATGATTTGAATTTTATTACTAGCTTCCATATGTATTCTTTGGCAAGATAACGTATTTATTAAATTTGGCGAGTTTGGCGTCAACTCGTCTATAGGCGAGCTGACGCTCAGCCGTTATTTTTATACTTTTTGACCCGAATTCGTAATTTTTTTTTCTAAATTTTAAATTTAATTCTTCAATTTATTTTTATTAGAGTTGTTTATATTTTCGATTAAAGTTTGAAATTTTCTTTTCTAACTACTTTAATTTTCTTTTCTGTTCCAACTTATGTCGTTTCTGTTTAATATATTTATTTCTTCTATAAAGAAACTTGTAATTTTCAGCTTTTTTTTGCTAAAAATTTGAAAACATTTTTTTCTCTTCAATTTCGTAAAAGACCATATCTAATAGTACTTCTTCTAGCATCTCAAGTCTTTTTCTGATGCTCTCGTGTTCTCTCTGTTTGTCATTTTGATTATTGCTCTCTTTCTTAAGCTTATTTTTCTAATGGCGCTATGAAAGTGTTTGGTAACATTGGTTTATTTAATACTATAATCTCCTACATAAAATACTTTTCTTTATAAATATTTTATAGTTTTGAGAAAAATTGTTTTACTCAAACACAAAACAATTTTCGAATAAATTAAAAATTTAAAATCTTGAACTTATACGCTTTACACACTATAACTTAATTAAAAGAACACTATAATTTAATTACAGCTAATACAATAAAAATAATACATATATATTTAATTTTTATTTTTTTGTTGTTAATGTTCGTAAATATAATTAATTATTAACTCGTTTTTGCAAACTAAAAAAAAGGAAATTAAGGCATTTATTAAATTGATTCAAAAAAAATAAAAAAGATTTAGAAAAGATTTTGCTACAATAAAACCGCAATAGTGACTGAAAAACGGGATATTTCGATAGGTTTTAATACAGTGCGTTTCAGAAATGATAACACAATTTCCAAAAATGATGACACAGCTCCCAAAAACAATGGCACAGATTTCAAAAATTATAGCCCTGTCTCAAAAATAATGCACAGTTTTTATAAATGATAACACAAAGTTTTAATAAGAACTTTTTTTATTAATAAAAATATGTAAAAAAAATTTTTAGAGTTTTTATTGCTAGTTCGGCATTGTTCAAGGCTAGTATGATATTGTCTACTCTCAGTATGACAATGTCTATTCCTAGTATAAAAATGTCAACCCCTATATGACATTGTCCACCCCTAGTATGTCACTGTCTATTCTTATTATGACATTATTTTTTATATAAAAAAAACGTTAAAAAAAACATTAAAAAATACATAATCTTGGTAAGAAAAACGTCCATAAACAATGAACTTAAGAAACGCGTATTAGACGCTTGTAATCTAAAAGACAATGCTTCTACTATTGCCCGAGTTATCAGACTAAAGCGTACAGCGGTTTAGGAAATTATAAAAAAATATTTAATCAGTGGCAAAATAGTTAGAAATACAAAAACCACTAATTGTGGCGTAATAATAATAACATCGTAATAATAGTTCCCACCATAATCTGGTAATTTTATTAAATAAAAATATTTCTATTATAATTTTTATAGAGTTTTTCGATCTATTTTCGCTTTGTTGCAATCAAAATTCGCTTTGTTGCAATTTATTTTCGATTTGTTGCAATCAAAATTCGCTTTGTTGCAATCAAAATTCGCTTTGTTGCAATCAAAATTCGCTTTGTTACAATCAAAATTCGCTCTGTTGCAATCAAAATTCGCTTTGTTGCAATCTATTTTCGCCTTATAAAAAAAATATTTAAAATATTATATTAAAAAAAACAATTTCTTTTTGACTATGGCAAGAGAATACAGGGAAGTAAGTAAAGAAGTTAGAGAAACAATATAAAACAAGATAAGGCATGGGAAGTCTACGGCCGCTATTGCAGCTGATTTACAAATCAACTACAGGGCAGTCCAGAAAATAGTCAAAAACTATAATTCGAGAGGAGACACTATGGCCAAGCCAAAAGAAGGAGACAAACGGTCTATATTAGATTCTGAGCAAAAAGAGCAAATTAAAACGTGGGTTGATGAAAATTGTCTCTTAACACCAAATGAACTGTCTGATAAAGTATTTGAAGTGTATGGAATCTGAGTGTCTAAAACCACGATAGATCGATGTTTAAGAGGGATTCATATACTGCGAAAATGATAACTGTTGTTCTGGCACCCCGAAACAGTAATACGACGTTTCAGAAAAGAACAGAATACGCTGGGTTGTTTAGAGAGTTATAGATTACCCACAACAATAAGAACTTTGTTTTTTTAGATGAAGTTGGTTTTATGGTCTCTACAAGGCCTAAAAAGGGACGCTCAGCCCGTGGAACGGAGGCATATGTTGATGTTCCGGCAGTGCGTACAAAAAATATTTCTATTCTAGCTGCAATGAATAGACAAAGAATGATTTATAATAAAGTCCACGGCCGTGCTTTAAACGAGGGAGACTTTAAAGCTTGTTTGATCAAATTAAAAGAGGCTTTCGCAGTAAAAGGTATTCACAATCCCATATTCATTATGGACAATGCCAGAACAAATCACTATTCAGGTATTTTAGCGACCATTGAAGAACTAAGAATAACCGTTGTGCACTTGCCACTCTATTCTCCCTTCCTCAATCCTATTGGGAATTGCTTCTCTAAATGGAAAAACGAGGTTATAAAGAAACGCGCTGCAAATAAAACTGAACTAAAGCGATATATTCAAGCCGGTTTCGAATGTATTACAGAAGAAGACTGTAATGGATACTATAGAAAAATGCTAAGATATGTTATTAGCTCTGAACGAATGGAAGAAATATTTGAATAAAGTTTTTCTTTAAAAATTATTTTTCTTTTATATTTTTGATTAAGGCGAAAATTGATTGCAACAAAGCAAATTTTGATTGCAACAAAGCGAATTTTGACTGCAACAAATCGAAAATTGATTGCAACAAAGCGAAAATAGATCAAAAAACCTTATATTAATGGCCTCGGTAATTATAATGGCTAATTAAATTATAGTAGAAAATTTTTTTTTCTATATAAAACTAATATAGGAATTATTATTATGGTAATTGCCGTAATAATAATTTCGGCAAAAGTTCACCTGGGGGAGGGGGGGAAGGGCGTGAAAGTAATATGATTTTTAAATAAGATTTTAATTAAACCAGTTGTTATTTGATGATAAAAACGAAATTCTCGACAAGAGTTTCTCAAAAGGGTTTTTTGAAAATTTGAAAAATTTGAACTCTACAAGGTACTGTTTTAAATTTTTTTTTAAGTTTTTTTCCCTCGATTTCACATATTTTTTTAAATATGACCAAAGACACTCAATGTTTTGGGTATGAATTGACTTATCTTTAGGGTCTACGAAGTTTTTTTTGTGGTTATCTTTTCATGTTGATACCATATATTTTCTACATTTAAATAGCCGTCCAACAAACCGTCATTATTAACGTGTCAATTTCGACGTTTTTCGTTATTATTTCATCTAAATTGACCATATCGCGGTGTGTACTCAAGGTCAAAAAAAATTTTTTCGTTTCTCTCGATATGCCTCCAACACACCACATATTTCTCAAAACACGTCCTTTATGATTCTTTCTTGTGCTCAAACAAGTTTCATCTATTTCAACAATTTCCCCAATTCCGCCAATTTTATCACTTTTCCTATTTGCTATAATTTTTCTTATAACATTTAAAACCTGGTTGACTGCTCTATATTGGATGCCATATTCATGCTTTATACGCTTAATAGTTGTCTTTGACACCATTCGTAAAAAATCAAAAAAAATGTCTATTAAAGGTAATTTAATACCTTCCAAAAATGAACAATATCTAATTAATCTTTTAAATTTTTTACATTTAAAATACCAACAAGCCCATATAAAACCGTCTTCACGATGGTGGTTAGCAAAAACCAACATTTTCTACAAAATTTGCAATTGGAAGACTTTTTGATAAGACCCACATTCATGCAAAATGAAACCGCGCCGTCGAGATTTTTCAATTTCTCACTGAGTGACCGTCTAGTTTCCATGGTCTTTTTTTATTTTTAAGTATACTTTCACGCCCCCCCCCCCCCCCCCCCCCCCCCCCCCCCCCCCCCAAGTGAACTTTTGCCATAATTTTTATATTAAACGTGTAATATAAATCATATTTTTCACTATAATTGAAATAGCCATTAAAACACATAGGCTTTTGATAAAAAATATAATAGAAAATATTTTTACTTAATAAAATTACCAGATTATAGTGGGAATTATTATTACGATGTCATTATTATTACGCCACACTTCGTGATCATAATTCTTATATTTATTTTATATAGAAAAAGAAATTTTCTACTATAATTGAATTAGACATTGTTTTTACGGTGTTTATATATGATATAAAACAGAGCCCTTTAATTTTATTTAAATTATAAAGAGGTTTATTTAAATTTGTTTTTTATATAAGCTCTTTTGTTTTTGATATTGTTTAAATACTTGTAGAACAGATAAATGCTGTGAGGCGACGACGCAAAAGCTCGTAGTATGCTTTTTTTTAAAACACTCAGAAACGAATTTAAAAAAATCAGTTTAAATATAAAAAAAATTTAAAATATAATGTTTACTTAAGTATAAGTGGTCACGTGTATTTTTTTATTAGAGTTTTATGGGCCTAAAACGCAGCTTTTTGTTCGTTATTTTGTTAAACCTGAGCACAAGATGGAAGTATAGTCAAAATTACGTATGTTCTCTCTAGATAAAAGCTTTCTAAAAGCCGTCTTCTTCGGTTAAACATCGGGTTAAACTTTTTTGCAACGAAAACTGTGTCTCCGACTGAAAGAGTTGTTGGTTGATTTCTTTGTTTGTATTCGAGTCTATAGCCTTCGATATATCTCAAGTAGTTATCTCTCAGCTGTTGAGAGTCAAAATGACGATTTAGATCGCTTCAGTTTTGATCGAGCAGATCATATTCTTTAAACAAAACAAATGCAGAAACCTTTGTGGCTTTATGTACAGATATATTGTACTGATACACGATTTTTTTTAAGTGTATCAATATACCTTGTATTGTTTTCGATTATATGTTTTTTTAAACGAGACTTTATTGTCTTATTAAATCGCTCTATCTGGCCTTGTGTCTAAGGTCGATAGGAGGCTCCTTGAATATCTTCTGTGCCGAAGCTATTCAAAAATGTCTTAATACTATTTGCCGAAACCTTACCACAATTATCTGTGTAAAAGATTTTACAAATACCTTCTGAGTAAAATAGTGTTTAAAGTATTGCAAGAACATATTGCGAAATTCGTCGCATACTTGGAAAAACAAAAGCAAATTTAAAAAAAAGAATCAATAAACGTGAAGATGTATCTTGCCCCACTATTCGTTTCAGCATATTCAGATAAGTCGACTGTGTCAGCCTTTAACCGCCCTCTGACAAAGCTTGATACAATCGGACTTGGTGATATAGCAGGAGAAGGTATTGTTTTTCTCTGGAAAGCTGTACACCGAGATACATGTGCTTTTATCTGATTCGCTGTGATGCCGGAATATCTTCGAGAAATTTGATTTCTAAGCGCATTGATTCCAATATGGCCAGGCAGATGGTGTGTTTTGATTATTTCTGTGATTTCTGTGATTTCGAAATCACATATTAATATCTTTTCAAGACTCGATTTAAAGTATATAATACTTCGTTTTTTAAAATAAGCCTTCTTGCTTTTCTTTTTATATTTTTTTTTTCGTGCTAGTAATGCTATTTGGGTAGTGTCCGGTCTTCAAATATGATATAAAATTTTGCTTTTCTTCGACACTCAGTATGCGATAAGTTTTTACCATGATAAGTATTTACTTGATTCTATTTGAAACAAAAACGTAATCGCAAATAGATTTCGCATTTTTTTATTAAAAAGAACTTATAATTATTCTTTTAATATACAACACCGTAATAATAATGTCTAATTAAATTATAGTGAAAAATTTTTTTTCTATATAAAATTAATATAAGAATTATTATTACGAAATGTAACGTAATAATAATGACATCGTAATAATAATTGCCATTATAATCTAGTAACTTTATTAAGTAAAAATATTTTCTATTATAATTTTTATTAAAAGCCTCGCGTAATAATAATGCCTATTTAAATTATAGTAAAAAATATGTTTTATATTACACGTTTAATATAGGAATTATTATTACGGCAATTACCGTAATAATAATTCCTATATTAATTTTATATAGAAAAAGAAATTTTATACTATAATTTAATTAGGCATTATAATTACGCGAGGCCATTAATAAAAATTATAATAGAAAATATTTTTACTTAATAAAATTACCAGACTATAGTGGAAATTATTACAGGGTTTTTCAGCTATTTTCGTTATCTTTGCAACCATTTTCGTAATTTTTGCAACCATTTTCGTCATTTTTGCAACCATTTTCGTCATCCTTGCAACCTTTTTCGTCATTTTTGTAATTACTCTGATTTGATTAATTTTATGTATAGAAAAAGCGAAAAAAATTTTCGGAAAAGGCAAAACTAAACGCAATCCATCTATTATTAATGAATTTCCGTTTTAATTGATTAATATCATATCGATGCCAACAGAGATAAAGTTAAAGTATTTACTATAAAATATTAAAAAAATTAGTTGCCCGTTTTAATTAATAATTGAATAAAATTCTCAAAAATGGCCATGAAAACGAACAATGTTTTGAGACGAAGAATTATAGAATCATATGAAAATGGGTTCACAATTACACAGATAGCGAGTATGTTTAACATGCGAAGGACCACGGTATCTTTTATTATCCACTTATGACAAAAAGAAAGAAGAGGAGATTTACTTAAACGACGGGCAGACACGCAACGTTATTGGAACAAAGCTTCAAAGATGCATTACAAGCATGGATAGATGAAAATTGTAGCATAACACTACAAGAACTTAAAAACAGACTGGAAAGACAGTTCATTCAGCATGGTAGTCTCTGTTGCTACTGTTTCGAGGGCAGTCTCTGCTTTTGAATATACATATAAGACAGTGACTCGTTTTCCAATAGTAGAAACGATGAACAAAGTCTTAATAATCGAGAGGCATACGCCAGCCAATTCATAAATTTATTGGCAACTTATAATCAAGAAAAATTTTTATCTATATACGAAGTATGGGTTTAACGTTTTTATGCGAGCACGCTTTGGTCGCTTTTTGCGAGGTACAAGATCTGTTCACCAAGTGCGTAACATTTAATCTCGAAATATATCTGTTTGTTGTGCAATGACAAAACTCAACATAGAAAAGAATAAAACGCAAACAACCGCTTTTAATAGAGAGACTTTTTCAGAATTCATTGCCTCCTTAATTGTGCATATACAGTATGCAAAAAAAAAACTGTTCAGTAGCTTTTTTCGCTGTTTAGGCTAAATGCGAGAGATAAAATAAAGGAGTTCTTAATTAAATGTTAGCTTTAATAAAAAACTGAAGTATAAGTCAAAAAAGTTTTTTTCAAAATGTCTATGTTTCTTAGTGTTTAAAAAATATTATTGTTTGAGAGTTGGAAAAAAAAAACGATTACTTAAATAAACAAAGTTTTGACTATCTTTTTTTGAAATACTATTTAGTACGCGCATTAATATTAAAACATAAAAACACCCATGGGTACAATGCAAGAAAAGTACATTATAAAATACTTATACGAGCAAAAGAACCCAGTCCGGAAGATAAGTCGCAAACTAAAAATACCATACACTACGGTGCAAAATTTTATTAAAAATAGGCTTAATAAGGGACATATAAATCGCAAAAATGAGTCTGGGCGCAAATGCAAGTTTACGCGTTTAAATAAACAGAAACTGTTTGAAACAAAGGAACTAAATATCCTACTTAGTCCGGCAAAACTTGCTAGAAAAATGAAAGAAATCTTTGATTTAAGTGTTACAGAGCGTACCACTATGAACTATTTAAAATCCGATGGTTTTTATGCTGTAAAACTGGTCTCTAAGCCTAGACTTTCTCAGGTTCAAAAAAACAAGCGTTTGGAAATATGCACGGGGTGGTCTTTCCAGAACAACGAATATTTTAACAATGTGATTTTTCTTGACGAGACAAAGTTTAATCTTAAAAACTCCGATGATTAAACTTTTGTGGGGAAAAAACCCTCAGAACGACTGGGAATAAAAAAACATTAAAAAAACCGTTAAGTTTAGGGGGGCAGTGTTATGTTTTGGGATTGTTTTTCAAAGTACGGTGTGGGTAACCGTAAAGTCATTGATTGAATCGTGTAAAAGTATAGATATGTGAATATTTTAAGGTCCAATTTAGAAGCTTCAGCCGAAAAATTTGGTCTAGTTGCTTATAAATTTCAACAAGATAATGAACCAAAACACACTCCAGGCTATGCTCGAGAGTATATGTCGAAAAATAATATTGATGTGCTTATTTGGCCGTCCCAGGGCCCAGATTTAAACCCCATAAAAAATTTATGCGCTTATATTAAGCAAAAACTGCGGGGAAAAAGTTTTTCAAAAAAGACAGATTTAATTGCTCAGTTTTCGAAATATAAAAAATATACCAGTTGAGTTTTGCAAAAAGCTCGTGAAAACGATGTTCGACCGAATAAACCAAGCGTTGCAGTCGAAGGAAGGTTATACCGACTATTAAATTTATTGATCAATTTTTTTTTCAACCTACAATTTTTTCCTCAAGCATCTTAAATGACAGCTTCTTCAGTTTTTTTTGTTTTTATTTTGGGCTGTCTTGTCTCTAATTGAATAGCTTTAATTTAAGTCGACGTGATTTTACTCTTTAAATAAGCCATAAAAGTTAAAAAAATCGTTTGATGTTTTTTCGCACACTGTAAATAGGGAACATGCGAGATATTCCTTCGTGTTCGTATTCGATAATGTTTTTTTAAGCATTCTGTTGAAATAGCAACTTTAATTGAGAATGGTGGTCATAGATTATTGTTTTTGCCTCCGTATTCACCTTTTCTCAATCCGATAAAAAATTTATTTTCAAAAAGCAAACAATAAGTAAAGCAAGAAAGGGTTAACAATCAGGAAGAATTATTTGCAGCAATCGAGCTTTATTTGGGGTGGTAAGTCCAATAGATTGTAATGGGTGTTACCGACATATGCTTGGGTTTTTATCCCGATGTTTGAGTAAAGAAGAAATAGTTGATGAGTAAATTATTTAAAATATTTTTAAATCGTTTTTTTAGCGGTATTTGTTTTAAAATAAAATACTTCCTGGAAAAACCTTCATTGATCCAAAAACGAAAATAGTTGCAAAGATGACGAAAATGGCTCAAAAACTCTGTATTACGGTGTAATTATTATTACGCTAAAACTAATACATAAAAATTCACAATCAAAGCCAAATAACGATTTTATGAAGTTGGATTGATGAGGATTGCACAGTTTCTCTTAGATAACAAACAAGATCATGCTTAGAGACATTCAATCTTTTTGTATCGAAATCAACACTTTACAAAACTATCAAAGAGTTTTTATATTCACTGAAGCGATTACATTTAATATACCAGAAAAGAAACGATGTAGATTCAATTAAAGCTAGATTCAATTATGCTTCCACTTTATCAATCTACAGAGCCAATACAGTAAATCTCAATTTGTTTATATTGATAAAGTAGATTTTAATGTTTCAATAAGAGTGTTCCGAAGTCGCTCATTAGTCGGAACATCTGCAACACTCACTATTCCCGCAATTAAACCGAAGAGTTTCTATATGTTGCGCTATTAACAGTTTAATAGTTATTTTATACAAATCAAAAACAACAGCCTTTAATGCAAATAGTTTTTCTTTCTATTTTCGCAATTTTTTATACTTTAAGGCAGACAGATTTGCAAAATGCACTTTAAATAATAAACATGTTAAATTTTATAAGACTTGCGAAATCAAGGCTCAAATAAGAAATTACGAATGAATGTCTATATCTCTCAACTATTCTCTTTTTTTGAATTCGATTGAGAATATGTTTTTAAAATAAAAAGATTATGTTAAAAAAGAAAATGCACTAAACGGGGAATAATTTATGGCGTTAATTAAAAACAGGTCTCACTTAATTACTTTTAATGATAATGGGGGTTATTACAAAAACATGTTTTAATATACTTCAAGGTTTCTTGCCAAGGAAATAATATTGAGAAAGTAAAGTTTTATTTTTAAAACAACTTTTATGATTTCTTGTGCATTCATTTTTAAAGCGTCATACTAGCTATAGACAATGACACACTAGAAGTAAACAATGTTATAATTAATGTGGACAATGTCATATAGGGGTGGACAATGTCATACTAGATATGGACATTGTTATACTAGGACTGGACATTGTCATACTAGCCCTGGACAATGCTATACTAGCTATAAAAACCTTGTATTAAAAAATTGTTTTTTTATTATTCATGTATATAATATTAGAGCATGACAAACTAAGAAAAATCAACATCAAACTGTGATATAACTTAAGCCGAGCAAGTTCCAAGCCCTAATTTTAACAAAAAAAGATCTACGATACTAAAAGCAGAACAACTTCAAGTGTTGCAAAATATGTGCAATACACAACCTAATGCTTCACAAATTGTTAAAACGTTGAGAATAAATATTCGTTCTGCGTATCGTTATCTTAAAAAGTCTATTACACAAATTAAAATTAATGTTAATTAGACAGAATGAAAGCCTAAAAATAAAGATAGTTCCACTGTAACCAGCGTTTTATTATTTTAAGCGACATGACTAGCCTTTGTCGAATGTCAGTATCTGTTTCAGGCTTTCAAAAGAAAGCTCAATCTTTATGTTTACTTTGTTAATGAAAATAAAAAATTAAGAGTATTCTCGTAAACGTCTCAAGCCTATAGTGGCAATGAGAAATTCAATATGTTTCATAAACGAACGTTATGTTTTTTCTCTTTACATGACGACCGTCTCCGACGAAGACCTTTTTTTATAAACAAAACAGGGTTTTGTTTACATTGTCATTTTTACTATGGCTATTCTCCTAGCTCAACAACTGAGTGAATAAGTGTTTCAACTCAACGTAACAAAAATTTGAGCGTAATTTTTGCTGTTTTTACAAGCAACATTGTTTCATACAAAAATTTTCTAAAGCATTTAACGCGGTATTGATGCAAGAGTGGTGTAGAATTGATCTTTAAAAAGCTGTAGTAAGTCACTCCACTTATGTTATAAACAATGCAAGATTTCATTATGCTGAAATTGTTCAAAAAGCTTTAACTAAGAGTAACTCAACAGTTCTCTAGCTTCCTTCGCACAGTCTATATTTAAATTTTATAGAACAATATTTCGCAAAGTTAAAAGCAAAATATAAAAGTTTTCGAATAAGACCAACTACACAAGAAAATTTTATCGCTGCGGTCGAAAGCTTATTAGAACAGTTGAAAACTAAAACAAACATAGCTTACTATAGAGAGATAAAAAGATGGCTTATTCTTTTATAACAAAAACAAGCTTTTATTTAGTAAAAAGATTTTAGTTTTTATTTTGTTATTATTTAAACAACGTCTCTTTTTTGTAGTATTTTTAAATACATCGTATTTTAATTAGTTTATAACTTTAAGGAAAATCAATTTTTTGTTTATTTTTTAATTAAGTAACCTCGTATTTTAATTGCGTATAACTTTTTTTAAATGAATACATTTAAAAAAAACATGTGTTTTTATTATTTGCAAATCAAAATAGAAAAAGTTTATTTTGATTTGCGTATGATAAAAAATAAAAAATAAAATTTCTTTATTTTTTAAATTAAAATACGTAGCTACTTAATTAAAAAACGACAAAAAAATTTTTTACTTAAAAGTTATACGCAAATCAAAAGAAAATCATTTAAAAAATTACATGTTTATTTTAATTTGCGTTATTTTTTTAAAGCTCATTTTTTAACAAAAAAAAGTAAAGAAATAAAGCATTGTTTTATAATAAACACATTCCGAAGATTGTTTTATATTATACAATCGTTTTGTTACGACATTATGTTTTTTATTTAAACACAATCAAAAAAAATTTCTAAATCTAAATTATAAAATTAAAAATAAGCAGAAAACAATAAAAAAACTATACGTTTATTTTTTTAACTTTGGATTTATCAATTGTTTTTTCTCTTGGTTTTTCAAAACTTTTATTACTTCAAAAAAATTTTGAAAAACTGAATGAATGACAAAAAAAATTTTTACGTAATAACTTATAAAAAAACGCTTTCTTTTTAATATTGAGTTAATCTCTTTTGCGATCAGATCTTTGTCACTCACTTTTACTTGTCTCCTCTAACTTTTCATCGCGTGCTTTTCGATAATCTGCTACATATCTTACATATTTATTTATTGTTTTTTGATAGTCGTAAAAAGTATCTTCTGTTTTCCACCCTGGATTAGAGAAATCGTATGTACGTGAAAATAAGAGTTGCGTAAAAATACGGAGTAAACTTTTCTATAGAAAAATTAAAACTTAAGTAGTTTTATTTAAATAGGCTGGCGTGAAAATTTGGAGTAAGTTTTTCTATATATAAAAAATATAGAATTGATTAAGCTATTATATTTTTTTATTTTTTATTTGTTGAGCGTGAAAATACAGAGTAAATTGTTTTTGGTGAAAACTATAATAAAATTTAGAAAATAACTTACTCCGTATTTTTACGCCAGTCTCCTTAAGTATTTTTCTAAAAAAATAATTTTCTCAGAAAAGTTTACTCCGTATTTTCACGCAACTCTCATTTTCACGCCAGCTTTCTGTTAAAATACGAAACATTAAATTTAATTAAGCTGTTATACGCAAAAAGTTTACTCCGTATTTTTACGGAAGAATCAGAGATTTAATTAAGTAGAAAAAAAAGAAAAAATTGATCACATAAAAATAATAAGTATTTTTTGTTTCGAAGTTTCGGTGAACCATTTACTCAATTAACGCATCGGTTTAAAAACAAAAAAACGAAAGCATTAGCGTATGAAGTTCTAAAAGAAAAAAAGAATCCGTAAAAAAACGTAATCTTTTTTTCTCAATTTCGAAATATAATATAAATAATTTTTCATGCCGAAAGTTCCAAAAACAGAGTCTCAGATAGAAAAGCTATCAATATGCGCTTACCTCATTACAAAAAGTCTTCTCGAAAAACGACCTCAATAGAAAGATCAAGATTTAAAAGAAAAGCAAAAAGTTTTGTTCTTGAAGACTCAATTTTAAAAGTAAAAAACAACGAATTAACAAAAGAATATATATGTTGTCATGAAGTGGAATAAAAAAATGTCATATGCAAAACATATCATTTACCAGGTCATATTGGGCGAAATGAGTTGATAGAAGCCATACTTGCGCGTTTTGTAGGAGCTGAGACAGATTTTATACACCACTTCATAGACAATTATGCAAGATGTCAGCGCGAAACGGTTCATGTTTCATCGACTTCGCTCACGCTCATAATTTAAAGTTGCATACGAGAGAGGTTGATAGTAGACACGATAGATTTATCTCAGTACGCAGAATCTAATAATGGAATTAGATACATCTTTACTATAGTTGATTCTTTTTCAAAATTCGCGTTTTGCTATCCTACCGAAAGAAAAACTTCGACTAATTTTTTAAAGCTCTCACACATCTATATATGCACGAAGAATGCTAGAGAATACTTTATTCTGATAACGGTGGAAAGTTTGTAGCTAACGATGTTCAAGATTATGCTCGTTTAATGGGTACAAAACCTGTCCAAGGCGCTCCGTATAAACCCAAAACTTAAGGGCAAATTGAACAATTTAATCAAACATTAAAATCAAAAGTCAGAAAATACCTCGGCGACGAGACGCGCAGATATGTCAATATATTAGATGAAATAGTTTTTCAATATAACAAGAGCAAACACAAAGCTACTAAATTGTTTTCACATGTTTTGTTTAAGGACACAGGCCCTGCAGATATTAATAGCTTCCATAGGGTTGATTTTTTTGATTTTTAAACAGTAAGAAACAAATACGCCCGATATGTTCAAGCCTATAAGAAGGCCTATGATGAAAGAGTTTCTGCTCAAAATTTTGTCGTCGTGCGAAAAATTTAATCGCAAAAGAGTTTGGCAGGTTTCTACGTCGGAGAAGGAATAATTTGGAAAGTTTTTATGAAGCAGGGGTTTTTATTATAGTTAAAGTTTTTAGCTGTTTTGTTTCTGTTCAACTCGAAAACCCCGGGTTTGACTCACTCCGAACGATACACAACTCGTTAATTAAAATTTTGAATTAACAATTTTTCTCATTCTCGGTATTTTTTCTTATATACTTAATTAAATTTCCGATTCTTCTGTAAAAATACGGAGTAAACTTTTTGCATATAGCAGCTTAATTGAATTCGATGTTTCGTATTTTAACGGAAAGCTGGCGTTAAAATAAGAGTTGCGTAAAAACACGAAGTAAACTTTTCTATGGAAAATATATTTCTTATAGAAAAATACTTAAGGAGGCTGGCGTGAAAATACGGAGTAAGTTATTTTTTAAATTTTATTATAGTTTTCACCAAAAACAATTTACTCTGTATTTTCACGCTCAACAAATAAAAAATAAAAAAATATAATAGCTTAATCAATTCTATATTTTTTATATATAAAAAACTTACTCCAAATTTTTACGCCAGCCTCTTTAAATATTTTACTATAAAAAATATATTTTCTTTAATAAAGTTTACTCCGTATTTTTACGCAACTCTTATTTTCATCTACAATCGTATACCTTAAACAATAAAAATGGCGTTTGTTTTGTGATGATGCAATGTTTAGTTGTGTTATATTGTTAAGCTATATTTTTAAGATTATTGATACAAGTTCTGTTTGTTTTTCTCAAGAACTTTTTTTAATTTTGATTTTAAAGATTTATTGAACTGTTCTGCTTGCCCTTGACTTTGAGGATAATAGGGGGATGCCGAACAGTATCAGTTTTTATTGATTTAATAAAACTAGTTACAATTGTGGTAGTAAACTCGCCGCTGTTATCTGTATGCAATATTTTCTAAAGCTAGTCACAATAATACAACTTTTTAAAATATTTAAAAAACTTGTTGCAATTTTATTACGTGATGGGATTACAATTGCAAACTTCGAGAATGTGCCAATCTTTGTAAATAAATATTTAACACTCAAAATTGATTAAGAATAACACGATAAATTAATAGTATTAACTATGTTTTTTCTCTAATAAAAGAAGATATTATTAGCGTAATGTGGTATTTGAAGAGACGAAACAGTATTTTTTTTACACGACAAACAACTATTGACAATTTTTTTAACTATTTTTACACTTATTCTAGCATTTGAAAAGGATATCAAGTCTAAGAGTTTTGATTATATTTAAATGTTCAGGAAGATAATAGTTTTTACATTTTTTTTATTTTATTTTTGTTAAAATCACAAATAAAACAACAATTTGTGTTTATATGAATATAAAACAACTTTCCATTGGTCAAAACAAAGTTTTTCGCTTTTTTTGAGTCCTTGTTTTTTATCGAGCTCATCAGACTAGGCGTTACTTTGGTAATAGTATATGAAATAATTTCATTTCTTTCAGCAGATATCTTTATACTCGAAGCTTCTGGCATAGTCTAATTTAGTTTTTATTAAATATAGTTGTGTCTTAACTTATATTGCTATTTTATTTTAATAAAACTTTAATCTTTTACTTTTTTCGTTAAAAAATGAGCACACAAAAAAATAACGTAAATTAAAATAAACATGTAATTTTTTGAAAGATTCTATTTAATTTTGCGTATAACATTTAATCGGAAATTTTTTTTACTTATTTTTTAATTAAGTGGCTACGTATTTTAATTTGAGTATAAAATAATGTTTTTTTTATTATTTTTATTATACGCAAATCAAAATAAATCTTTTTTATTTTAATTTGCGTATAATAAAAACACACAATTTTTAAATGTATTCCTTTAAAAAAAAGTTATACGCAAATTAAAATACGAAACTGCTTAATTAAAGAAGGGTCGAAAAAATTTTCTAATTAACCCTTAAAAAAAAAGTGTATCAAATATGGTACACTTTTTTTCGTTAGAATTTTTTTTGTATTAAATATTGTACATTTTTTTTTGCTTTAGTTTTTTTGTACCATATATGGCACACTTTTTTTTCGTTAGAATTTTTTTTGTACCATATATGGTCCACTTTTTTTTTTAGATTTTTTTTTGTACCATATATGGTAAACTTTTTTTTCGTTACATTTTTTTTTGTACCAAATATGATACACTTTTTTTCGTTAGATTTTTTGTACCAATTATGATACAAAAAAATATTATTGCATTTTTTTAAATACAAATAAATTTAAACATCGAATATAACTATATAAACCTTTAGTATACACGGCTTCAATTTAACCATGGACCAGCCTGACAATGACATATTATTGACTTCAGATGTAGAGTTTTCTGATAATAAAAACGAACAATGTAACATAAAAACAAGACCAAAATTCTCAATAAAAGCCAAAATGCAACATAAGACAACTTTAAGTAATGGTTGGTTTAAAAAAAAACTGGAAAAACTTGAATAATAATATGTTTTTATCTTGCAGAAGTAAATATCTTTTTATAGGTAGTAGATATGAAGCCGCTGAAGTTTTTAATCGTTTTTTCCTTTTTTCCATATTAAAGTTTATTACAACACTTACCAATAAAAAAATCAAAAAGCGAAAGCAATGTGGAG
Organism: Cucumispora dikerogammari; assembly: GCA_014805705.1. Classification (NCBI taxonomy): domain Eukaryota; kingdom Fungi; phylum Microsporidia; genus Cucumispora; species Cucumispora dikerogammari. Next base: position 8,450 of record SBJP01000076.1, on the reverse strand, counting down.
GGGTAACAGAAGAAGAAATAAAAATTTATTTCGGTATTTTAATAGGTATGGGGTGTAAAAAACAACATAATTATAAATCATACTGGGATAAAAAAACGCCTTATTTTTTTCGTGAAATTATATCCTCATCTATGAAATATTTCAAGTTTTCTCTTATAAACAGCAATATTACTTGTATTTCCGAAGAAGATTATGTGGAGGGTAGAAGAAAACTAGTTAATGAACTAAAAACAATATCTTTTATCAACAAGAGATTCAAAAGCTCTCATAAACCGAAAAAATTCTTGACAATTGATGAATCTATATTCCATTCAAAGGAAATGTTGCATTTAAAGTTTTTAATCCCAGAAAGCCTAATAAACATGGAATTAAAGTATATATGTGTTCCGATTCAAAAAATGAGTATATTTATTCTACCAAGATATGTTTGGTTTTGTCCAAGATTAGAAATACAGTCTTTAGTCTGTTTGAAAAGTTTGAATATAAATGGCATAAGGTTTTCATGGACAATTTTTACAACTTATATGCTTTATTTGAAGAGATGTTAAATAAAAACTTTAACGTGTGTGGAACTTTGCGTGGGAGGAGAGGGAGTCTTGAGGAGTTAAATAGTATTGGTAAAAAAATGCAGCCCAACACGACAAAAATTTTTCAGAAAGGCAATGTCAATATTTTTTTATATAATGAAAAAAAAGCAAATCGGCTGTTACTATAATGTCAACATTTCACAATGAAGATCAAAACTGTCTTAAAGAAGAAGTCAATGTGCCGTTTTCAGCTTCATCAAATAATTCTTTTTCTCATATTCTAAGTGAAAACTACACCGATAATGTTGTTACAAAAACAAAACCTAATTGTATCTTGGATTATAACAAATATATGGGAGGTGTCGATTTATCTGATCAACTAATGAAAAATTATACAATCCAGCGACAAAATCGGCGTTAAATAAAAAATGACATTGTTTGTTTTTCAGTGTTGTATTAATAATGCGTATATTACATATGTCAATCTTATGAACATAAGAACTAACCAATTTGATTTTCGAAAACAGATCTTTTATTATTTAATAAATTATGAAATATCAACAAAAAAAAATGCAGAAAAACTGTTCTATAAATAAACATTTACTCACGAAATTGGAGAAAAGAAAGAGATGTAAGAATAAAGTGTATCATCGGATTTATCCTGACAAAAACAGTAAAACCTTTTAGTATTGTAAAGACTGTTGTCTTAAATCATTTTGTTTTCCAGAATGTTATAATGACTATCATGGGGCTAGACACAATTTTTATCTATCAGAAAATGAAGAAGAAATTCTTGAAAATGAATTTAGTATGGAGGATTCGGAAATTTAATTAACTAATTTTTTTACAGCCTCGCTTTTCTTCTATTTTTTTAGTTTTTTTTTTATTTTTTACTCTTTTTTTATATTTAAATTTTCATAAAATATAAAATAATTTTTACCAAAAAAAAATCTATTTTTTCCCCAAAAATTCTTTAAGGGTTAACAGACTGGTTTTCTTAAAATGTGAACTATTTTTAATAAAACAGTACGTATTTCTTATTACGATTAAATGAATGTTAACAATTTGATAATGATTTTAATTAAATAGAAAATGATTTTAATTAAATGGAAAATGATTTTAATTAAATAGAAAACAATTTTAATTAAATGGAAATGCTATAAATGACTCAACAAAAAACTAAGCATCCGAATTTACATTTATGAATATTGTGATTTATATTTAATACTTTTTTTTTGTTAAATTTCTCAACGATAAAATGAATATAAATAAAGCCACGTAATTGTTCTTTTAAAAGAAATTTGTTAAAAACAACCCATGTATAATTTTTCTTTTCTTTTATTCAACCATTTTTTATATGATTTCGGATTAATACATTTAAATATAAAAAATATACAGTCCGACGAACAATATCCTTTGTCTGTTAAACTAAAAAATCTTATAAAAGTTCCCAATCACGAGATTTTTGCTCGGGATATATATTCAGAGAGTTATACGCGCATGATTGCAGATGGTTTACCGCATTACCCATCTCACATATACTTTTTGCCGTTATTGGAAACTGATTTTTTTAAACCCCTCTTGGATCCAATTATTTTAGTTCCTTTATCTGAAATAGAAAATTCACGGGAAATACACTTCAAACAATCACTTTCTAAAATACAAGAAAGGTCTGTTATGATGCATAGATATGACAGAATTTTAGATAGAGTAGTTTATGAATGGCATTCACCTGTAGCAAGGAATATTGTCAATTCGGTAAAACTTAACGGGGATCAAGTCTATGAAAAAACATTTGGTAGTGACAAGTTGGTAAACCATAACGGGGATCAAGTCTATGGAAATACATTTGGTGGTGTCTGGTCGGTAAAACCTAACGGGGATCAAGTCTACTATGGAAAAACATTTGGTAGTGTCGAATCGGCTTTATTCACTTTTTATGATGAAATGCGAGATATGTTTATCTTGTATGTATCAGTAGCTTTTCCCAAGTTGGGTATACGCTCGGAAACTTTAGATCGTTTTTTCTCATGCTTATCATTGAACAGTTCAGTTGAAGCTGAGAGTATGGATTTTCAAATAGAGATTTCTATAGATATGAGTTGTTTTATAAATGATCTTCATGTTTTTGGTCTTAACTTCACAGGAAACGATCGACATCGAGCGTTTCTGTCGCTAAAAGGAGTGAATGTCACACATGAAAATAACATGTTGATGGTTAATTTGACAGGAAACACGAAAAACATGAATGGATACCTAAAAATTGAGAAAAGGGTAGGACAGCAATTGCTGAACGACACTTTTGTTTTCGGTCAAGGCTCTCTATATGGTCCTTGCTCTGTGCATGATCAGAATATTCACAGAGACCCCTCACATGATCCTTTTACAGTTTGCTCTAGTGACTGCGAGGTTGATAATCCTATATGTGAGGGTGAATCTGATAATGATTCTTTTTCGAGTTTCGGAGTAGAAAGTGGCTATAATTCTTGTACGGGTTCGGATGTTAGTTCTATTGATGTTTATGATGAGCCTGGGGGTTTTTAAAGTTTGTTCTTATCTTATAATCAAGGATAGCTGACTCAAAAGCGTTGGTCGCCGCAAGTAAATGGTTTTCAAAAAAACATAAGAGAGACGATTTTCAAAACAGGTAACCGAGATTAAGGTCATTTTTTAGAAAATAAAGTGTTTTCTATCTTTGTTTTGTATGTTTGTTGTAATTGTTTTTTATTTTATTCTTTTGTTTCTTTAAGATTTTCTTTTCTGTTCAGAAGGAAATATTTTTATATCGTAAACTTACAAATTAATAAGTTTATAGCAAATTTTCATAGGAAAAATTACAACTTATTATTTGAACCTCGAGTTAGTTATGTTATTTTATATAACACATTATAATATACCACGTGAAGGTTTGTTATAAAAAAACGATACACTACACAGACATAAAACATAATCTGTTAATTGGTCAAGAACTGTTTCAAAAAAGCTCTTTCGTTTCTAAACATATTTATATAGTAATCGAACAATAAATTAATTTAATATTTACAATATCTTAATCTAATGTATATTATAATCACGGTGGTCTAAGTTAAAACATAATGGAATAATAAATAAAGTCAAATGATGTACGCTATAATCATTGATCAAAAAATTGATGATAAGTCTTTTAAAAATTTTTTTAAAGCTTAATACATTAAAAAATACATATATTCGTTTTTTACAGATTTCAAACAGCAGAAAAGTAACATATACAGTAAAGACCCGTATTTTTTTTAAATTTAGAGATTTGAAATAGAGTCAAAAAATAAAACATAAAAAGCGACTTAAAAACTATAAAAAAATTTTTTTTATATTTTCAGCTTGTTTTTTTGATACTTTATTAGCACACTAATAATTTAATAATGTTTTTCGTCTTGATTTTTAAAAGTTTTTAGATGATTCTTGGTATCCAGTTACTTTTCAATTTTTCGTCGTCAGTTATTTTAATTATAGCAACTTTTTTCTGAAAACCAACGCTTTCTTACTTAAAAGTTTTTCAATATTCAAAAATTTCTTTTTTATTTCTTCTAAAAAAAACCATCGTTTTATGTATAAATAAGCAACACCAATCTTTTGTTTTTCAAAAGATCAATTCACTAATTTTTATTCAGCTAGCTTTTGATCGAAATATATTCTAAAAATAATTCTAAAATCGATTATGTTTTATTTATCATTTAGTTAAAACAATTAGCTATCGTTTCTCTTTTTATCATATTCCGTGCTGTAACTTCTATAACATTGCAACTTTAAAATTTAAAATTTTTCGTTTCTTATAAAAGTGTTATACTATTTTCAGCTTTTGCAATAACTGAAGATAATTTTAATTGGTTAAAATAAAGTAAAAAAATTTAAATGTTCGGTACCTATAAATATAAATAATCTGTTATCTTTTTATGAAAAAAATATTTTTAAGAAACCTTGATCTTTGAATATCTTGTGTGTGCTGGTGGCTTTTTAACATTTGAAGCGGTCAGGTCGCGCCACATTTTTTTTACTTCAAAAGATAAATGCTCTTGGTTTCAAATATCTTAAATATAAAAACATTTGTTTTAACTCAACGCTTTTAAAATATAAGTTTTTATGTCACAAAAAGAAAATTAAAAAATAAAGACTACCTGGTGTTACAATATAGAACTTTTAAAACACACTTTTCAAATGCAATACACCTGTCTCTTATTCAAACTATTTATATATAAAAAATAAAAAAAATTTTTTTGAACACTGATCTGTTTCAAAACAAAAACCTGATATAGTGATCACAATAAATACATTTTTAAAATATATTACAGCTGAATTTTTAATAAACATTAATAAACAGTTAAAACTAAACATATAAATAAAAAATGTTTTGATGAAATAGTTTCTGTTAATTAGATAAAATGAGAAACTTCGATTAAATCAAGATATACCGCTTTTTTTATTAAAAACACGTTTTTCTTTGATTTGTTTTTTTTTACCTGTAAATAATTCGAAACAGAAACATCTAGAAATAAACACTTTGAAACTCAAAAAAATAGTATAAAACAAATAATCTCACCCATAGACCCAACATAATCGTCGTCAGGATTAAAATTTAAAAACAACGAAATATTCACAAGATCTTTGCAGGAAACCATTTTATTTATTCTGTCAGAGAAACAACAACAAGAAGAAAATTAAACCCAAGATAAAAAACAAGAATAGGTGCTTTCACACAAAAGACTAAAAAAACCATGCTTCAAAAACAGCTAAACGAATAAAAAAATTTTGAAAGAATTAAAAACACACTTATACCAACGAGTTTGTAAACACGGTCTCACAGCCTTTAAACTCAACTTCTACATCTGTTAATGTTTTTACTGTAAACAAAGCTTAAAAAATAACAATAAAAACAATTAGAATAAAATGAAATTGGTTATAGAATAGTTTCATTGAACAAAAATAAAACTGATAAAAAAAAGAAAAAAACAGAGAAGTCAAATTAACAAAGACATCTCAACAGGTCTCAGAAAAAAAACAAAGTCTGTGGCGATTTTGCCGTAGCCCTTGGAGCGATTTAAACAGCAGATATATCAGAACTAAGACCGAAAGTAATCGAATCAGAAGAAAGGCTTTTAAAAAAAATATTTTCTTGTTTCATTTATAAAAGATTAAAATTTAATTATCAGTTTGTTTTTTTTTGTTTATTTCAATATTAAACATAGTTTGTTTTTTTCACTAAAATGATTAAACTTATATATTGCGTTTTTTAATCTCACATCTGTTTAGTAACAAAACTTTTAAACATAAAAATCTCAACCATAATCAAGAGTGTTAATTTAAATTCTGTGAATATAAATATTTTACATAGTGTCTCTATTTTTTAACTTTTTAAAAACAAAAAACGTTTTTTATCTTTTTAAAAAATATATTTTGATTTTTTATTTTAACACACACACCGCACCACTTCACTTACTGAAGTTCAATTTTTTTAGTTTATTAAAAAGACTTAATATATTAAAAAAATGTTTTTTACTTGTATTATGTTTTGTACTATATATGTCGGTTGTGATCTATCAATCTTGGCAGCTGTTATATGATAAGAAAAACATAAAAAATATTGTTTTGAATCCAATTAAAAACAAAAAACACACTTCACAGGGGTTTTAATATTGCTTAATTAATACCTGGTGTCTAATCGGTGTAAAATATGTATCGCAGTTTAAATTTAACCAATATATAGTTTTTTTTATATTTGATCAAAAAAATAATTATTTTGGTTTCGTTTAAAGTTTTATTAAAACGTTAATCAAAGAAGAGAACAGCCTAGAGAATACAGATATTCGTCTAAAAATGTTTTCGGGAAATAGCCCAGTAATTTAAAAAAAAATTTCTATTTATCTAACTTGCATTTATATAAATTATTTAAAGAATTAAAAAAACATATTATTAAATTGGTAATAATTTTCAAGTGAGAGTCGAAGAAGATACTCTTTTTTAAAATTTTTCTATGTGTTTTTAAAACATCATCTGTCGCACGCAATATTTTAATTCGTGTTGTGTCTTCTGCCTTTTGCTAACATTCTATAAATTTGCTTATATTTGAATGGACAGTGCTTATTTTAAGTTTTATAGTCTGATTTTACGGCCTGATGGGGTTGATTGTTCGTTGAGCCGCCACTTTAAGTCGCTGATTGAATTTCATAAGCTTTCGGAAAACAAAGATGTGTTTTCAATCTCATTCTCATCGATACTTTTGATATATGTATCTTGGAAATAATCTATAAACTTATTTATACGCGGTTAACATTTTCTCACATTTTCTATTTTTTTAAATTATTTTATATTGAGTGTTAACTACTGATAAAGAAACAAATGTAAAATTGAGAAACATTCGGACACCGTATTTAAACTCGCTGTTTTTCTTGTATGTCTCACTAAGCCTTAGACCTTGAATGAGCACCAGATGCTTTGACTAAAATAAAAACCACATGCTTGAATGTCGGTTTTCTTGAAGATATTTTTTGCTGCTTCTATATTCGCTACTTAAAAGTCTATAATTATATGTTTTGGTTTTATATCTTTTTAAAGGAAAGCCGGTTAAAGGCAGTATTGTATTCGACTTTTTTTATTTTTCATTATTAAGTATATCGATGAAGACTTTTATTCAGTATATCTGCGTATATGTATATATTTGAAAAAAAAGAGACATGTTTTGAAGCTGCTCTTCTTCATAAGCACGTGCGTCTATATTAAAATCTCAAATTTTTCAGAGTAAAAAATAAATATTCGATTAGAGTTTTCAACCCCCCTGTCGTATTGTATGTGCTTTTTTTTTTATAGTGATCTTGCGTGTTTGAGGAATTTCTTTTTGCGTGAGTTGAAATGCCATAAATTTTTTGTTCGTTTTTCCGTTACTTCGTCTTTGATGATTGACATTCGAGGAAACTTAATTATTGTCACACCCCACAGACATCTCACGTCAAAAACATCTTCCTCCTATAATTTTATTATAGTATTTTTATTATAACTTTACTAATATTTGTTTTTTCGTTTCGTTTCGTTCGTTCGTTTCGTTTCGTTTGTTTCGTTTCGTTTCGTTTGTTCGTTCGTTCGTTCGTTTCGTTCGTTTCGTTTCGTTATTTGTAGATTATATATAGTAACACTATAGCCACGTAGCTGAGCTGTTATCTTATATAGTAGTAATCTATAGAAAGGCCGCTCGATACCGGGTAGAGGCTCTTTTTTTATTTATTTAATATAGTTATTTCTTTAAAAGGGGGGGGTGTTTGGGGTGTAACAATTATTATTACATACCATAGATCATCTCACATTCCCCTGACTCTTTAAAGAATTAATTATATAAAAGAAATAAAAAACTTCCTTCTTTAGGAATCGATCAAGTCTGCTACAGTTTACGACCATATGAGAACAAAGCTGCGCTATGTGTCTATAATTTTACTATGTTTATGCTATAAATAGAAAAAATTTAACGAAACGAAAACGAAGACGAGAACGAGAACGAGAACGAAATAAATAAAAAAATAAATAAATAAATAAAAAAATAAATAAATAAATAAATAAAAAAATATTGTGTGAACAATATCAAGTGCTTTAACGATGTTTTTTCGCTAACTACGCAACAGGCCTAAAAATGCTTCTGTGTAAAATTATAACAAAATTTATAAGAAAAATAGAGAAGGAACAGGTCTGTAACGTGGAGAAATATCTCTGGTGTTGACAGATATGCTTTTAAATTAACTTTCAAACGGGAAGAAAATATTTGAAAAAGTATCAAAAACGGTTTAAAATAAAAATATATATAAACTGATAATGTTTTTAATAAAACTTTTTAAACTTTTTAACATGCAAAAAAAAATATTTAATGATAATCGGAGATATTAAAATGTTTTTAGTGAGAGTTTTTCA
>SBJP01000075.1:0-31922 GCA_014805705.1 Cucumispora dikerogammari | reverse complement strand
GAAATATTAAAAAAAAAAATTAGTGGAGGTGTGTGTGTTTAGGGGGTGGGGGGGGGGGGGGGGGGTGGGGGGGGGGGTGGTGGTTGGGGCGACTGATGCTCAGGGTCTCTTGTTTCCTATGAGATTTCCCGATACGACCTCGGATAAAGTCCCGTCAAGAGAAATTAGATGTTTAATTGTCATATCACAAAAAAATTTGTCTTTTACGAACTCGACAGATATCGAATTCGAAAAACAAAATTCATATGGAAAAAAATGTTGCCTCTCTTTAGTGTATTTTTTGACAAAAAGAGTTTGAAACTTCAAATAAAAACACCGAAAATGCACAGATATAAGTTAAGATAAGTTTATAGTAAAAAACATACATCCGAAGCAAAAAATACACTAAAGAAATATAAAATAATTTGAATAAAAAGAACGAAGTCTAAGCATGAAGAACTAAAAGTATTAAAAACTAATAAAAGAATAACTGACATGCTGAAAGACTAGTTAAAATAAATAAAAAAAATTTGATAAAATAGGACATCGATTAAAAGACATCTAGAGTCGAAGTCGCACATAGATATAAAAACTTTTGTTAAAGAAAAAACATCGACTACCTGTGCGTAAAAAAAGTGCTTTATTTTTTATGTCTTGTTTGTCTAACATTAGTCTACTTGTACTGTTTTTGGTTTTTTTCATGTGTTTTTTTTGTTTATTTCTATTTACGTTTTTCAAAATCTCTACAAATTAATGTATTTTTTTAAAGAAACATATTTTGACTTTTTTTATTCTTATTTTGTTTATTTTGAAAAATTTAGTAAATTTCATCAGTTTATTCGAGGGATGTGTTGCAAATATTGCTCTCTTAATTTAAGATTTGTTTTTACAAAGAAACTCTTGTTGATATAAAGACGTAACTTAAGATTTTAGAAAATAAAAAATACTCTTATACATAAAATTTTATGTTTTTTTTAGAATCAATACAATAAATCAAAGCAAATATAAAGAAAATATTTTTTTTATCTAGTTTCTTATAATTACATAATAAAGTTATATATATATAATAAACAATATCAAAATCTATAATTTTGTATATTATAAATTAAAAATGATTATTTTTAAGGTTCTTCTGTACACAAGAACACGGTTATGCTATAAAAAAAACCCGAAGGTTATGATCGCTAAAACAATAAGAACATGATTTTATAGTCGCCAAAATATTGTGTCACACTATTTTTCAAGGTGTCTTTATAATCAACAAAAAAACAAAGAAAATAAACAAATAAGCATCTTTTTTTTCTAATTAGACAAGCGATTTATCGGTTCGAATTATAATCGTAGGATATTTAGTTTTCAAATAAAAATAATCATTCTGTTAAACCCCCGTATAAATTATTCAGAAAAAATCTTGCCGATGACAATATTACTTTTTCTCAGGTCTTACATTATATTTTTGAAAAAAACAAGTTTTTTTTGTATTCAGTGTTTGAAAGTTTGTACGACATTATAGTTTAAAAATTAAGTTTTTTAAACTAAATCTACTGTAAAAATCTTATTTTTCTTTAATAAGTTGGTGTTTTTTTTCGCTTTTGTTCGCTTTATTTTTTTCGTTTACCTTTAACTAGGTTTTTAAAAAATTAATTTTCGCCGCACATCCACTTTATTCTATATAGATATTTTGTTTATATTCGTTTTAATAATTGAAAAAATTAAGTAAAGGTTTTTAGAAAAAATTGTTTAGAAAAAGTTTCGAACTTATTTTCTTCCCATTGCGCCATAACATGCATTCACGCGAGCGAACGATTTATTTTTTATACTTTAATTCTTTGATATTTATCTAGTATCTCCACTATAATCTCAATTAAAGCATCTACACTATAATCCAAGTAAATATTTTTTACAATAATCTAATTGTACATTTTTCACTAAGTTATTTAAATAAAAAAATTAAACTAAAAACTGCGACACAATATATAGTAGTTTTTCAACTTCTTACTTTAAGACGCTGTAGACACTCGTAGCGTGAAAATTGGATCAGCGTGAAAATTGGGATTAAACTTTTTTATAGTAAATAAATTTTCATTGTATTTTTTATTACGTAGCTTCGCGTGAAAATTAGGAGTAATTGTTTTCTATTAAAAATACTTAATTATTTTTGTAAATTACACTTAATCTGATTTTCACGGAATTGATCGTAAAAATTGGGAGTAATCATTTTAACAACAATATTAATTTTTTTTAATAGAAAACAATTACTCCCAATTTTCACGCGAAGCTACTTAATAAAAAATACAATAAAAATTTATTTTCTATTAAAATAATTACTTTCAATTTTCACGCTAGATTTTCGTAAGCAAAAAGTATGTATAATTAAATTACGAACATTTCGAATTTCATTAATCCCAATTTTCACGATAAAGTTTTTTTTGATGAGATTCTAAAAGAAAATGTCTGTAGAAAAGAATCAACAACATCACCATTCCAAAAGTTCCCAAAATCAAAAATGAATAGGAAAAAGTGAACATTGTGTCGTTTCTTATCACCAATTCCGCACCAGTAGAAATGAGTTCGTTAGAAAAATCCAGATTCTTGAAAAAGGCCCGTGGATTTATTCTCGAGGAAGGTAAACTGCATATATTAGTTAACGGCGTGAGGCTTGAATATGTTTGCAGTTTGAAGTTGAAAGAATTAAACAAATATGCAATTCTTTTCATCTACCAGGACACCTTGGTAGGAATGCACTTAGAGAAGTAATTCTTTACACGTTATATTGGTGTGGGAGTCAAGCAAATTTACGACTATGTTGATGAGTGTGTGGGTTGTCAAAGAGAGACACAGCACGTTCCTTCAACCCCGCTTACGCCAATAATTCTGAATTTTATCAGAGAAAGATTAATTGTTGACACGATTGAACTATCTGAATACTACGAATCAAACAATGGAATCAGATATATTTTTACGATGATAGATTCGTTTTCTAAATTTGATTTCTGTTACCCAGTTGAACGTAAAACCTCAGAAAATTTCCTGAAAGCATTTAAACATCTCTATTATCGAGAAGGGGGTTGAAAAATTGTACATTCAGATAACGGCGAAGAATTTGTGGCAAATAGGGCGGTAGATTTTATTAGTCAGATTGGATCTGAACAAGCACAAGGCGCACCCTAGCGTCCACAAACTATAGAGCAGCTAGAGAGATTCAACAGAACTCTCAAATCTAAAATTAGAAGATATCTCGGAACTGATAATCGTAGATATATAGAAATACTGGACGAAATTGTTTTTCAGTATAACAAGACTAAGCATAAAGCAACGCAGATTTCCTCATTTGTCTTGTTTCATGGTTATGATTCGTCAAATACTAATTGGCTTCTTCAAGATAGCTTTTTCTCGATACAACAAATAAGAAATAACTATTTGAGATATGTCGAAGGATATAAAAGAGCTTATGATGAAAGAGTGTGTTCGCAAAACATCATAGTTAGCGCAAAAACATTAATAGCAAAAGAGTTCCGGAGGCTTATAAGGAGAAGGAGGGGCGCTTTGAAAAGTTTTTATAAAGACGGTGTTTTTATTATCATTGAAATTTACAGTGGGTTTGTCAAAGTAAGACGTGAAAATGATGTTGCGACTTTTACTCTACATAATTCGTTAATTGTGAATATTAACTAATAGAAACAAAGTAATATCGAATAAACAAAATTTAAAAACTTTTATTTTCTGCTTTCTGAGTCTTTTAGTTTGAAACTTATCGTGAAAATTGAGAGTAATAAAAAAAACACTATCACTTAGCTAAACCATATATATACATTATTTTCACAAAAAGCTAGCGTGAAAATTGGATCAGCGTGAAAATTAGGAGTAATTATTTTAATAGAAAATAAATTTTTATTGTATTTTTTATTAAGTAGCCTCGCGTGAAAATTGGGAGTAATTGTTTTCTATTAAAAAAATTTAATATTGTTGTTAAAATGATTACTCCCAATTTTTACGATCAATTTCGTGAAAATCGGATTAAATGTAATTTACAAAAATAATTATGTATTTTTAATAGAAAACCATTACTCCCAATTTTCACGCGAAGCTACTAATAAAAAATACAATAAAAATTTATTTTCTATTAAAATAATTACTTTCAATTTTCACGCTGATCTTATTTTCACGCTACATACGAGCAGGTAGATATTTACAGGGTATATATTAAAGGAGCTGTGATCCCTGATCATCTGGGGTTTTTAAGATATAAGAAAAGGATATAATTAAGTAAATATGGATTCCTGAAATAACTCTTCTACAAACACACCCGGTGTGCTTGTAAAACCCAATCAAACGTAAGAACTTTGATAATTAATGAAAAACTGTTTTATTAAAAATACAAAAAAACAAATTTATATCCGTTTTTTTGTTTTATAATATTTATTTATCATGATCGTAAATCTCGTATTTTATAGACATCATCACGGAAAAATTAACATAAGAGTCTTTACAGTTATCTATCTATGAGTGCACATTATAGTGTATATTCTTAAGAAACACAGCAAATTAAGAAAGATTAATCAACGGGGCAAATCAGAAGAGTCGCTTTGTACTTTGAAAAAAAGTAAAAATCACACAAACAAAAAAGCAATAAGAAAGAAAATTATATCAAAAGAGCACATAAAAATTATAGAAGAAAAAAGTAAAAAAAAAGAAATAAAAAAAACAAACGAAGCATTTATAAAAGATGAAAGCAAAAAAAAAACTTATAGAAGAAAATAAGCAAATAAAGTATTTGTAGATGCAAAAAAGTAAAAAGCTAAACAGCCACATTGTTTTTTTAAAAAGAACAATAAGTTATTAACTTTAATTAAGAACCTCAAAGCCAGGTTACTATAAAAATCTTCTATGAAAGAAGCAAAAAAAGCAGCTCTAAAAAAACAGTTAACAGTACCGCGCTAGATTTCATATCAGACTCTTTGTTGTGTATCTTAATTTTCTGAAACTCTCTTTGTAAGAATAGTACATTCTTCTTTGTTATTTTTTATGATGAAAGTATGAAAACGACTTCTTTTACGCGTATTAAGAATCACTTTAAAATGAGAACACGAAACAGGCTTTGATTTATAACATGGGATTTCAACTAATTTTCTGTATTCAGAAACTCATAAGAGCTTTTATAAAACAATGTCGGTTTAAATAAAGATAAAATCATTTCAAGTTTGTGAATATTTTCAAAAAAACACTTACAATGTTATATTTTGATTTTCTAACTTTAAAAATTTCATATTGTCTTTTTAAATTAATATAACCTCTGTGTAATTGAAAACTCAACAATAGATAGATTAATGTCATTAATGATTATTGATGGTAAAAAAAAAAACGACGACGTTTCCATAATTTTATCTAATGACACATATTTAATATACTTGGGTGTTTTAAAAGTTTTCAAAACAACCAAGGTAAACATGCAATATTTAAAAACGAATATAATGAAAACTCGATTTTATAAGTGAAGTAACCATTAAAAAAGTCGCGTTTTTCTGATAAGTTGTCATTGATATTTGAGGTTGTTGCTTATATTTTTTATTGCGTTTATTTTATTAGTTTTCTAGCAGTTTAAGAGACAAACATAACACATTTTGTAATTTTTTTTTACTTTTCGTTTTTCACTTTATGTGGCGTTTTAAAAAACTAGAAGTTGTTCTAAAAAAGTAATTGTTTTTTTTTAATTTAAAAAAAAACGAAATTCTAATCCTTCATCAAATAAAACTAAAAACATGTAAATTAAATGTTTTTAAGATTTTTTTCAAAAGTTTAAACGCTTGAATAATATCATACTTGTTGGTTTTCTTAAAACAAAAAAAAATAAAAAGACCTTTATTAAATTTTAATATGTTAAAAAAAAAAGATATGTTGAAATTTAATATGTTCAATAGAAATAGAACAACTCTTCTTAATTAAAAATTGTATATATTCTTTAATTTACAGAGAGCATGATAACGTAAAACAAAAACAGCTTTTTGTAAATGATATGACATTCTAACTTAACGCTTCAACAATAAAATTGAGCTGAATGTCTTATATATAAAGCGCATATATAATCAAAAAAATACCAAAAACATAAAAAAACAAACATCCTTTTAATTTTAGAAAAATAAGCGATTAAGCTCTTTAAATTATATATGATAAATTACCTGGCATCATATTCGGCGTTGAACAAACATTTTATATTTAAAACATGTATAATCGAAAGACACGAAAATTTTAAGGACACCTCTTTATATTATTAACACCAATATGAAAATTTTTAAAAGTATTTGTATTCTTTTATCTTCTTGTGCAATTGAAAATTGTTTTATTTGTTGATTAAGAGTTCTATTTTCTAGGCCTTTCTATTCAAATAAAATCTTTTCTCTCAAGATTGCGAACTGCTTCGGTTTTCTTTTGTTAAGTCGTTTTTTTTACTTTTTGTTTTATTGACTTAACCACCGAGTGTGTAACATTTAATTAAATAAAATATTTTGTGTTGATGTTTTAAATTATATAGAATTAAATATTGTCACTTTCGTTTATTCGAAACGTTTTATTAATATGTTCGTTAAATATTATCAACAAAACTAGTCACCTTATATTTTAGTCTCAAATGTTATATAACAAATGCTGCTTTTATTTTAACTTTAGGGTGACAGAATTAAAAAAATTTTTTCGTTTATCTTAACAAAATTAAAATATAATAAACAACGGTCGTTTTGAAGTAAAAAATTGTTTTTATTTGATACGTATATATTTATATACGAGTCTGATTGAATATAATTTTTTTAGATATCCAAGGTATATAAAAAATAGGTTTTGTGATTTTCGCACGTCTGTATAAAATATTTCGGCTGTATTACATTGAGACGAAAGATTTTTTTACACTGTGTAGTTTTTTACACGAAACAAGTTATTTTAATCTAGGACTCTAAACCAATTTTGATAAAAACAGATAGGACATTAATATCCATAAAATAAAAAATTGAATTTATTGATAAATTTTACTATAATAAAGTCAACGAGTAACAATAAACCCCCCTCTTTTACAAACCTTCTTTTAACATAGAAGGTTTTTTATATAGCTAGTTTTTCTAAATTATACTTGGATAGTGAGATAAATCTTATGATTTAACAGAAAACTGTTCATCTTAGAATATTGAAAGTTAATGGAAATTTTCTAAAGAGAAATATTTTATTACTTAAAAACAGAAAATAACAAAGAAAAAAGATTTAACCGGCGTAGTTGTTTTTAGTTTATACCATCACTGTCTAAAACAAAAGGGCTGTAGAGGATTTTTTACTCGTTGTTATATGTATCGTGTTTATTTTATCAACATACTTTTTTCTTTGTTTTTTTTGGTACTTTTTTATATTTTTTTTTTATTCCCCCTGACTCGATTCAAAATTGGGCCCAAAGTCGTGCCAATGAGTGTTTCTGGTTGGTTTTTAGCTATTATAACAGAAACTATACACATAACTACTATTACAACTATTATGAGCCCAACTGCCTCTAACAATTTACATTTATCTATCATGGATAAAATATTTTTTTGTGTAAAAATTTGTATTACTAAAAAAGATTTATATGTTCAAAATTCTAGCGCCAAGTTATATAAAAACATGCGGTTTTATAATCAATGGTTTGTTGTATAGATATATTTCTTTCCGGCCATAAACAACCATAATCACCTTATATCCATCTTCGTTCGCTTTTATTTAAATCTCTTTTGGGTACTTGCCTAGTATTCCCAGTCCCCCCTTCCCCATTATAATTTTTATTAAGTATATTTAAATTATAGATTAATTAAGTAAAAACTTTTAACTAAAAACAAGCCAGAAATTAAACAATAATCGTTTTTAATTAGCGGTGCTAATCGAAATCTGATTTTATTGTATAACTGTTATATCGTTAGACGCAAAAACCCGCGTCTAGTCACTTTTAGTTTTTTTTAACTATTTTTGCTTTTCCTTAAAAATTGTCAGAACGTTTGTTTTTTAGTTCAATTTTGAGTACATAAACGACATTAATGCGTGTGCTTGTGTGGTTAAAAAGAAAGAAAATAAAAAATACTATATAATGTTTTGATTTTTACTTGAAAGTTTTTGTTTATTTAATATTATTCTGTATTTGGCTTAATAAAAACTATAATCAGTGTGTGGAGGGAGAATACTAAGCAAGTATTCTCTTTTGTATAAAAATATAAACTAGCCATATGTTTTCATTATAGCATTTTTTGTTCAACTTGTTTTTTTCTTTTTTTTGTTTTTTTTTTCATTACATATATTATTTTGAGAAAAAACGATTTTTCATTGGAAATTGAATAAATGAAATTTTTTTCATTAAAAAAAAAGTTTTTCTTTTAAATAATATATGAAATAGAAAAAAGATCAAATTGAATTAGAAAATAATACATATAAAAAAAGACTTGAAGTAATTGATGTGCTTTAGTGTGAATATAAATTAAATAAAGAAACGAGTTTTTTTATTTAATTAAATTTCGTGTTTTATTTGTAATTATGATTATATTTCTTACAAATAAAATAATTAAATATATATATACACTGTGTTTTTATCTTATATAGCCGATAGTTGTAAAAACGTGTTGTGTAATGATGTCAAAAATAACAAAGAGTACTTATGCTTTTCGATATTATAATTTTATTTTATAAGTGGTTATTATAATATAACCGAATCTGTTTTATTTAATTCAGAATAAAAAAAACGTCATTATTTTATTTATTATGTATAATTGGTGTTTGTTTTTTGTCGCTGTTGCAGCATATCGCAATAAACATTACAGATCAAAATTAACCTTTCTATTCATTTACCAGTCTTATTCATCAATTTCGTTATTCGCGAAATTTTCGTACTTTTTGACATTTTAGACTTCAAATCCTATAAAAAACATTGAGACAATGTTAACAAATATGATAATTCGATGACCAATCAACCATAACACTACTTATCAGGTTCATTGAGCTCTTCGCAGTTTTTATTATATAAATATTTAGAAAAAGAATATATATAAAACTAAAAAATTTAAACTAAAGTCGCAAGTTTTTTTTGTAAAAAAAATAATTATCTTAGATATAGAAAAGAGTTTTTTGCTGAAAAATAGCTGAAATTTAAACATCTATTAAAATATTGTGCTTTAAAAGCAGTACTTATTTAAGTAAAGTGTAAATGTTATTTTAAAAAATTTAATGTTTTCAAATGACGTATTTCGATCAGTCCCTGTTTTTATTTTAAACAATTTATTTTATTTATTGGTCGTAGTTTTTTAGTTCGTTTTTTGTGCATCAAGTTTTTAATTATTTATAATTTATTTTATATCATAGATCAATCATGAACCAGACTTTATCATATATGTATGTGGTTTTATTTTATATGTAGGTATAATTTATTTTAGTGTAGTAAACTTTGATTCAGACTGTATGTTTTTTTTTCGTTTTTTCGGGGATAATATTTTTTATGTGTTTCAGAAAGATGTCTAATATTCACGATATAATACATCGTTTTTTAGGTAAACATATTTTCTTTTACCTTTAAACAAATTAAAAACAATAACTTGCTCTATAACAAAGCTGATTACATATGAAAACACGTATCTGTGTATAAAACGACGAAGACGATCGAAAACATCTGTAAACGAATATAAGAATACATTTATATTTCATTAAGTGAGACAAATCTATATAAACTTATATTCACATTTTAAGATTGTAAGTTCCGGTTAAATATTAAGATTTTTATATTAGTTTTTTCTCGGTAGTATTTTAAAAGCACTTTATCTTTAGTTTTTAAAAGCTTTTATTTTTTTTTAGTCTGTTCTTTAGACTAAACATTTAAGAATATTATCGATAATGTTTGTTTTTGTGATTTTAAACAAAATTTTTTTTTAATCTTACATTATTATGCACTCACGGGGCCCTCCGACTTACTTCATAGATACTAAGAAAACGATTACACAAATTATTTAGTATAAACGAACGTACTTGTTTAAACGTTTTTTGTAAGTGTGTTATTTTTTATTTGTTTAATTAAAACCTGATATACACCTAAAACAATTGACAATTAACATTAGACAAATATTAAACTCAAAAGAACCCAGCGATAAACTCAAGAATTAAAAAAAACAAAATTGTTATTTCCGAAATTATTATGTTAAAAAAATATAAAAACATAAATAGTTAAAGCAGGTGAAGAAGCTTGCAGTTAAAAAACTAAATCTGTTTGTAGAAAACTAACGATAACTGAGTTTATAAAATTAGAAAACTAAAGAGAAATTATAAAAAAATATTAAAAAATGTGAGGAATTGAGAAAATATTAAAAGGCCGAAAAATATAAAGATCAATAATAGATCAGCTTGAGTGGGTTAATGTAGTTAACACTTTAAACAAGAAAAAAAAGAATTTTAATAACGAGATTAAAAACAAAGATATTAGAAAGATAAACGGTTATACGTAAAAACGAAAAGATGTATAACAAACGATAAGTATAAAGAAAAAAAATTTCAATTATATGTTTAAAAGATTCAAATGTTACATTTTGACGATTGATATTGATGATTTGAAGATAAATTTACAAACGTTATTAGAGAAAATAAACGTAGAAAGAATATATTTCATAAATATTGTGAGATGAAAAATAACGATCAAAATAATAAGAAAATTTTACGCCATATGCGTTAATAGGCAAGTTAGAAAAAACATTAAAGAACATTAAAAATGTGATATGATTATAAACAATATAAAAAATGGAGAAAGCGCAGAAGCTGTTTTTAAAAATCAAATGAAAAAGTTGTGTTATTATCCAAGTTATTGGCTTTAAGCGATATGGTTGGAAAAAAATTTTATGAAGATCAAGATATGTAAGAAGTTATAAAACCACGTGTGGTTAAAAATGAATTAATGCGTTAGATTCACTTAAATTATTTTATTGGATCGTGATAGAAAAGTTCTTAAGAAAAAAAACGCTCTTGTGTTCAATGAGAATGTTTATGATTTAAACAAAAGAGTAAAGAGACATAAGAGTTCCAGACATCAGAACGTTATGAATAAAAACTTCAAGAAAAAGAAAAGGAAAAGAAGATATAATTTATTTTTATCGTTATACCAATATAAACTAAAATTCAAGAAAAACATTGAAACCGGTAAGAAAATGATAAAACTAATATAAAAAAATTCAAAAATAAAAACGATTTAGTTTTCAGATGAGCACAATCTTTACTCTCATTCATAGTGTCGAATCTAAAGTTGTTACTCTACTTTGTCTTAAGATGAAAGTTTTATCACTATTGTTTTCAATTCAAATGTTTTTTATGTCTAAAGAGAACCTTGAACCGGTTTTCAATATTTTAACAAACAAATAGAATTGCTAATAAAAGTATTTGTGTAAAAAACACAAGCAATAAAAAACCATTAATAAAAATCCGATAATACGTCCGACCAAAAAAGACAAAAACCTAGAAGACTTGTAGTAAATGGGCTATTTCAGAAGCTTTATATATATTCGTTTAAAAAATGTTTTCGGCATCTACACGAAATTAAAAAAAACTTTACGAACAAGAAACATAGAACAATAATTCTTAATTTTGAAAAAAGCGACAAAAAGAATAAAAAAGTTGTATATAATAGACTACAAAAAGAGATTTTTCTTCATAGTTAATACCCATCAAAAACCTTTGTTTCGCGTTATACTACAGTAATACCAATATAGTTTAGTTGAAATCGATGAAATAAATCATCAGAAACTGCCATTTGAAGAACGATATATGCAATAACTTAGAATGTGCTGTTAGAGGTCGTATGGCGATACAAAAAAATTTTACGTAATAAAAAAGAGAGGTTTTTATTCTATAAACTTAACATACCAACTTAGACGAGACAGGTAAAAAGCCAGACATTAAAAAAACTTAGATTAAATTGTGGAGTTGAAATATACAGAAACTTGTCTCAGAAAAAAACATATAAATGATGGTAAAGTAGAGTTTGTGAACCTAATGAGCTGTTCAAGTAGGAATATAAAAGACAACAAAAACTTTAATACTAAAAAAAATAAAACATAAAATAAGGATTAACGATAAAAGAGTTTGGTGTTTGTTAACATAAAAATAAATAATATCAAGTCGACATTAGATATAAAGTATTAAAATAAGAAAATAAGTAGGGACTTTAAACAGAAGTACTTTTCTGTTTATTATAAGCGTTTAGTAAATAGAGTTTTTAAAAAGAGCAATTTATAATTAAAAAAAGAAATTTTGTTTTCTTTCTCTAATGATATACATTAAAGGTTTTATAATAAACTGAAACGAACTTGTTTATATTTTTTTTGCTTTTAATAATGAGCCTCTTCAGGTTCTCTTCTAATATATAAAAAGATGTCAATATGATATTGAAGTAAGTGTATAATACTTTAATTAAATTATTTCTGTCATATACAGACCTTAGCTATTATTATACTAAATAGTGTAAAAATCCGATTTTAAGCTCTTATATAAAATTTGTTAAAAGAACATTTATTAGATTCTTGAAAAAATAACTAAATGAAAGAGCATTGCCAACATTGTTTTTTAAAAAAACAAACGAATAAAATTAACGCATATCAAAAGTACATCGATAGATTTACAAGAAACTGGGATAAATTAAAATTATAAATCAAAAAAAAAGATGCTTGTATATTTATTGAAACGCAGGGATTTTAAAAAAAAGCGAAGCGTCTTAACGAAAAGAAAAGAGGCAGTCGTCTTGTCAGATTTGAATTGTTTATTAATCACATCTATTATAAGGCGTTAGATAATAAGTGATCTAAAACGGCAATAATAATTTTTTTGTTTAGGTCTAAAAAAAAGTTAAGTTAAGAAAAAAAGACTTCTTATAACATAAAAGTTTTTTGAAAATCGAAAAAAAAATTTTAAAATAAAAAGAAAATAAAACGATAAGAATGATTATTGAATCACATCGATCAAACGGACACAATAATGATATAATAGAAAGAATAAAAGTAAACACTAAGACTTCTAGAAAATAAATTTAAAAGAAAAAACTTTAATTCTATAAAGTGTTAATATAAAGCATAACATAAGAAACAAATCCGCATATACTGTGTTTTAAAAGGAAAAAAATGTTGTCTTATTCAACATTAAAAAAATGACGATATATCAAAAAATTTAAAAAAAACTCTATAAAAGCCGCATATT
Organism: Cucumispora dikerogammari; assembly: GCA_014805705.1. Lineage (NCBI taxonomy): Eukaryota > Fungi > Microsporidia > Cucumispora > Cucumispora dikerogammari. The sequence continues at coordinate 18,728 of SBJP01000075.1, read as the reverse complement.
TGCAATTGCGAAGATAAAAACAGAACCAATTCTAAAGCAAATATGCTTCTTGAAAGAAGAGAATTTCTGATAGATTAAATAAAGGTTAATTTTTTGTGTGTAAAGTTTTTTATAAGTTCGTAAAAAGACTACTGAAGATTTAAAACGAAGTAAATGTGTTACGTATTACATGCGATTTTGTTTATTTTAACTAAAAATTGATTCTTGTTTAAGTTTATTTTCTATTGAATATCGATTTTTATTACTGCGTGTGCTATTAATTGTGGATACTCTTGTATATTTGGCTTACTTTTTTGTTTTCTAAAAATTTATTTTTTCAACAAAATATTCTTTAGAAAAAATAAATAACTGTTTGTTTACAAAAAATAAAGAACTCAAACAGAAAAATCTTATTATTATATTTAAATATTTAAAACAAGTATTTTTCGAAGTTTAGTATACTCTTGTTAAAAAATTTAATTTTTTTTTGGTTTTTAATTTTGTTTTGACTTATTTTGAAAGAAAAACTTAAGCAGATAAATATTAGAACAATTAAGCCGTTTGATTAAATAACTTGATTATAGAAAAATTTAAAAATACTGTTCTTATTTGATAGAGCTAACTGCTCTCTTTTTAATTATATTTATGATTTTGGAAGAAAATATTTTAATATCTCATAAATAGTTATATCGCATTGAAACTCTATAAGAAGATTGTTTGTTGAATTTAAGACCATAACTATAGTGAAAAAAATCTTTAAATCAAACTACTTTATTCTTTTAGGTTATGTTCGATATAAATCACGTGTTATTTTGTTTTTACTTTCAAAAATTTTGTTGAGTTGGTGATTTTCTTGTTTTTTTTAAAAACAATATTTCTGTTTATATCTACACATTTTTTTTATAAACCTGTTTCTATATGTTTTCGAAATCTTATATACTTATTGGCTTTAATTCTGTACAATATAGATATTTAATAAAAGTTCGATTTATTGAAACTAAGTAAAAAAAAAAGCATTCTTTTTATATAAAGTTAATTTGTTTTTGCATATGTATATATTTTTACATTATATCAGAAAACTTTTTTGTCTTTATTGCTTTTTTACAGTTTAAAAGTAAGCTTCTAATTTATAAACGTTTTTCATAATTGACTATTAAATATTCGTAAAATATATATGTTTATAATTCGTTTTCTGTGCTTTTTGCAAAGAATATACATTTTTAAAATATATTTTGAAATATTATACTTCGTTTCTCTGATTGAAAGAGAAAAAAACAAACTGAAAAAAGAATTTTTCCTATAAATAAAAAACGAAAAAAAGTTTATTTATAATTGAACTAATATATAATATCCTTCTTTAATCTACGCATTTCATGATTATAGGGTATTTTACAATATTTAAATGTTTTTTTTTCAACTTATCATACACTTAAACATGTTCTTTAGTGTTTATTAAACAGAAATGAATCTTTTTTTTAATATCAGAAAGATATATCTATTAATTTGTTTCAGAAACGAAACGCGGTATCCTACAAATAAACATTTTTTTTATCTTTTTAAGTAGTAACATCGTCCCCCTCCACAAAAAGAGTTGGTTCTGTTTCATAGTTTTGTCGGTTATACCATATATATATCAATGGAGCTAAAATGAAAGTAAAAAATATTAACATGAAGATTAAGTGATGACACTTTAGTTTGTGAAACATGGGCTTTTTTTTTAAACAATACTTTTATATTTAATAAACATATACTAAAAAAATTTCAAATGTAACAAAAGAACATATTCTTTTCTCGAAACACTAGATTTTAAGTTAATTTTAAAAGAAAAGCTTCAAGCCAATTAAGAAATAACGAACTGTAGCTCAATTTTTAAAAGCTAATATTTAAATTAATTAAGTTGGTAGACATATCTTTAAATTTTTAAGTAGTTTTTCACGATTTTTTTTTAATAAAAAACGCTTTTATATTTGAGTAATTTAATTGTGTTGTTCAGTTTATAACCGATATCTTAATCATTAAGTTTATATGCTACAAATATGCATTCATAAAATTTTCGTGATTTCTGAACTTGATACATATATAAATCATAATTTACATTAAAAACAAAACGATAGATAACAACAAAAGCGACTAGCTTTTATAAAAACGTCAATTTGGTCACTATTCATACATTAAATCGTATATTTATCGCTGATTGCGTAAAAATAATGATTTCAATCAACAAAAAAATTAAAATTCTTAGACTGGGCAATAACAATCAAGATCATAACGCAAGTCGTTTAAATTTACTCAGTTTTTCATTAGTAATATTTTAAGACGAGAACCCGTTTTTATTTTCTGTTATAGATTATGAATAAACTGTTGAAATAAAACGACTCGCTCTTAATAATTTTAGTATATTTAGTTCGAAAAAATTTAGTTCATCGATCCCGCGACTTTTAATACTTCAACAAATTAAAAAAAGCACCCGTAAGTTCAACTACTGCGTTTTGAGCTTGAGTAGCCTTTTTTGGTTGTTTTTTAAAGATTATATTATAGAATATATGAAATGAGCTGACTTAAGGTAATGTAAAAGTTATATTAAAAATAAAAAAACATGAAAAACAGAATTTCTTTTTTTTATAAACTCGATATATCTAGCAAAATAATCGATTTTACATAAATAAGACTTAATAAAGCAAAGTCTGAGTTTTTTTTCTTGTATAAATCCAATAATTTTGGCACTTCATCATCGAGATGATAAGTTGGTTTAGATTTGTTAGAAGTGTAAATGTAAAAATTTAAAAAAAATGAGCAGATAAAATTTTTTTTAAGTGATATAAGAATGCCTCTTTTCAAGATCATAATGATTGTGTATGAGCAGGGTCAACAGGCTATAAAAAACGAATTAATTATGTAAACAATGTGAAATGCAAAGCCATAAACGCCGACAATTCTTTTATTAAGAGAGTTATTGTTTCTTAAAAAATTGAAAAAATTAAGGCAATTGAAAAAAACTTAAAAGAGAAGAAGCTGATTTGGGCGAGATAAAAGATAACAAAGGGAGTGTTGTCGAAACATTAAAGTGTAAGTATTTGTAAAAACAAAAAATCTTTTTGTCGACATAACTTTAGGTAGAGCTGTGATAAATCTTGTCAATATACTGATAAAATTTGTGAAATTAAACACTCTCATAATGACAGACTATTAGAAAATGTATTAAACTTTGTTATTATTGAAATTTTACATGAAAAAATAAATCATTCAAAGATACTTTGTAGACGATAATAATAAATCGATACATACACAATCGATAGAATGCTAATACTACTGTCAAAAAAAAACTATGTTAAATCTAGAGGTAAGCATATCAAAAAGTATCTGAAATTTTACATCGCAGAGTATATGTTTTTTAAAAACTCAAAAAACGCTTTTGAGAAATTATTGCTATAGTTCACGTTTATAAGCATCCAAAAAGTATTTTTTATTAAAAAGATTTTATTTTTAATATGTCTTTTACCCCCAAGTCAATTTATCTCAAAATATATATACAGGCAAGCTAATAAAGGAACGTACAATATTGAAATAAATAGAATTAAAGCGCTTAAATATATACAAAAACTGGAAAATACTATATTTATATGTATGCTATAAATATATAGTTTGTTTCTCTATCGAATTGACATTTTATTTGATCAAAAAAAACAACTCGTTAAAATTAAGCGAAAATGTGTTTACTAAGAAAATTTATGTTAGTTTTTTAATGTTTTTCTAAACGTTTTTAGTTAACGGATCATATACAAAATGCTTATTCAGTATCAGACAGCATACATGAAAAAACTGTCGATAAAGTATCCACAATAAAATTATTCTGGGAATTATTTGCTTATCAGAGCGTCGCAATAAACTAATCAACAACCCAACACAAATGTGTTTTGATGCTCTAGACTATAAGAGTAGTAGAACAAATAAATGCGGGTTCAGATTATATACATTAAGTGTCTCGGCCTTAGGATATTGTTATCGATTAAGATTATATATCGAAAATATACTGCTCTATACATACATACTTATTGAGGCGCGCGTAGCGCGCGACATATGCCAAAACTGCACCAGTTATATTTAAATAAATAATAAATTAAAAAAAAATATTAAAAAAGATTCAATTTTAAAACAACTAACAAACTACACTAAAAAAGACTAACAGAAACGATTAATAACTACCCAATTTGAACTCATCGAAGTTCTAATAATAATTTAAAAAAACTATTCGTTTTTATTGTGGATTTGGCATATGTCGTGGTTTTGGCAAATGTCGCGGACTACGCGCGTGACACTTATCAATAAAATTACACGGGAACTACAAACAGAATATCGCAAACTATACCTTGACATCTTTTAAACGACATTAAATTACGTCAAATATTATGCTTATGGAAATGTGTATATCATCGATACTTGGTGTATCAACGAAAAAGAGTACAGAAAAAAACTAAATGATATTAGTAAACAGTAGTAAGATTAAACTCAGACTTCCGAAGATTAAAGATTTGTATTTTTACACATATGTTTGATTTTATCTCGTCTTCGGAGAATCCCAACACGCGAAAAAACACTGTATCGAAACAGCTAGCTTTGTGGTCTTATTAAAAAAAAAAAGTAAAAAAAACAATGATTATAATTCAAACAAAGGAATAGATGTTTTATTATATTAAAAGATATGCTGCCACGATTGTAATATAAACAGATAGGCGTGGATTAAATCTATATTTTTATATATTAAACACCTTTGATTGTAATTCAAATATACAGTATAATCTCGATTATAATTAGAGCAATCAAATGCAGCTTTTTTCAAGTTTCACTGAGATATTTGTTTTTGTTGCAACTTTTTATATAAAAAAATATTACTATACTCAGAAAATCTAATGAAAATTAATACACAGATAATATCTCAACATTTTTATTGATACGTCCAACGACAAGTTATTATGTGACTTATGTAATAAAACAGCGACAGCCAAAAGAAAAAGCGGGCCCGTTTTTCGCTATGTACGAAAAATAAAACTTCGTTAAAGTTTACATCTGTTATCTCACCAAAAATATGTATAAATTAATTTAAATATAGATAACTTAAAGTTCTCACGCAGATAATAACAAAAAACAAAGTATAGGAAATAAACCTATGTGTTCATTAGAGGAACTCATATTTATTTCTTATAGTTTTTTTAATTCTAACATCCGTTGGAGATGTAACATAAGAACGTGTAGGGGTTATATTAAAACAAAAAAATCGAATGAAACCATTAATGAAAACGAACTTTCTCTTTATTAAAATAAACCTAAAGTGAAGAAAACAACTTAATTACTAAACTAAAGAGTCGAATTATAGATATTAAAGATATTTCACAGAACTTTATTACAGACTTGTTCACAAAGACTGAAGAAAATCTTCAAATAGTTCTGTCGTCAATATCATATCTTCTTGACAAAACATCTAAAATCTGAAATTACGATATTCAACGATTTCATTTAGATTATGAAGAGTTCGCTGCGGGCTTAAAGAAAACGATGCGAAAAAATTTTTTTTTACAATTTACATTGGAACAGCGTATCTAAATCGATTGTTGTGTTATACTCTTAAAACGAAATAAATATTTCAAACGATCTGCTGTAATAATTATAGACGAAACTTTCAAATTTTTAACCTATCTTTCTATCAAGTATATACAATACACGAAATCGTCTATCGAAAAACATTTTCTATGTTTTATATTAACATAAAAAATAAAACACAAACTGCTTATTCGCTGGTCATTAATTTCATAAATCAAAACATAAATTCAAAATATATTTTATTTCAGATTGTTGCCATTAACGCAGCAAGAGAAACATTTCCTGATTAAAAAGCTTAAGAGTGTTTTTTTTTCCACTTCGAACAAAGTCTTTGAAAAAACTAAAAAGTTTTAGTTTACGAAATTATAAAAATAAAAAATATTTCAATCAAATTGTATGAATTTTATTAAACCTTGCATTATTATCTCCAGTAAATGTTATAAAACAGTATCCTTCTATTATTAAATTATTTAAGGGACCAGATTACAAAGAATTACAAAGTTGCTTCAAATATTTTGAAACAACGTATATAGTATAGAGTTGGATATATCGATAATATTTTCAAAAAGCCATATTTTTGTCATATTATGATCATGCTTCTTTAGAGTTTTAGACTGTGTCGCTTGAACAACAAACGCCGTGTAATTTTGACATAAAGTTTTATGAGGGAAAATAAAAACTACTAATCCAAATATGAGCAAACTAATTGACTCTTTTCAAAGAGAAAAAGAAATTGTACACTTAAATTTAATAAAACCCACCTCTATAGAGAATTGCAACTAATTATAAAAGATTTCAAATAAGAGTTTCCTTTAATAAAGAGATAAGCCAATTATTAAAATTATAAAAAACAGTTTTTTCATTATTAAATAAAATATACGAATAGAAATTTTCAGAAAAATAAAGTTTTGTATTTAAAAAATATTGTTTTTATTATACACATTTAAGTCGAAATTACGATTGTGTTTTTTCTCGAAAACCAGTTTTTACGCTCACGAGCGAAAAAAAACGGTTATCGATTATAAAGATCATAAAACCGCTTGCAAACCACAAGCAGTTTAAAATAGTATTTTTACTAAATGATTGAAAAGAGTATGTTTTTTAACACATTTTAAAAAAATTAATAGATAAAAAGAGCAAAAACACGCTTTTCCAGCTGTTGATTTGGTTTAATAGCTTAAATTATAACATTTAAAGCACTATAATAATTAAAAGAACAACATCTCGTTCTTTTCGTTTTTGAAAAAGTTTTTGCTTTATATATATCATAAACGTTATACGCGTATATTTATAGAAAAACACTGTAATATATTTATATACCTTGTATTCTTATTTTGAATAAAAATATACAAGAAGTCAATTATATTTATTTTATGAATAAATATTATTATTCTATGTATATCTAAAAACAATTCTGTTTTGTATACAATAAAACTTTTAATTTTATGCTGTAATTTTTGTATTTTAGATAAAGTAGTGTTTTTTATTGTGTCTTTTTTTTTGAAAAAAATTTTATAAAAAAATCTTTTGTTTATTTGTGATCTATTAAAGTTTTGCGCGTTGAAAATAAAGCAAACAATGCATTAAAAACAAAACGTTTTGTTTCAAGTCTAGTTTTTAATTATAATTATAACACTTTCGTTAAATTAAAAATCTTTCACTTTTATTTAGAACCTTTTTTTAACTAATTAAAACCTGAAGTCGACTAATTAAAAGGATTTCTATTTTCAACTATAATTTATTTTACATATAATCAGCAATTCACACATTCAAATTACAAAGATTTTTTCGAAAGGTTGTTAAAGTATTTTCATAAAAAATATATCGGTTTACTATATTTTCTTATATACTCTTAATCAAATAAAATTTTATAAAAAAAAGCTGGGCTTTATAAGTAAATAAAGTAAACTTTTTAATTAAATAAAAAAAAATTAATTAAAGAAATATTTTTTAAAAGTGAAAAAAATTAATAATATTTTATATGAAATAAAAAAATGATTAAATTAAAAGTAAATTTTTTTTAATTAAAAAAGATTATATTAAAGGTGGAAAGTTTGTAAATCATTTGAAGAATTATATATATATATCAATTATAGAAAAAAACATATAAAATCATAATTAAATAATAAATTAATAAAAAATTTAAAAGATCAATTATTAAAATGAAAGCGCTAATTTTTAAGTGATTTTTTCGAAACTGAATAGTCTTTATTTTTTTTTGAAACGAATTACTGTTTTTTAGCTAATTTTTAAAGCAAGACCTTGTGTGTTTCTTTTTAACAAAATATTTTTTTACCCCTTTTTACATATTTTCCCTTTTTCTCTAAATTTGGTATAAAAATAATTTTTTAGAAAAAAAACCATGCTTTACTACATGAGCTTAATAACAAAAATTTCATTTTATTTAGAAAATGTTCGGAGTTGCAAGAAACAAAGAATTAGAAAAAACCCTTTTATTTCATCTGGACCAGAGCTTTATTTGTCTAATAAAAAACAACAATCAAATTATTTAAATCAAGATATTGTTACGGCAGATATTAAATTCGAAGTTTCGTTCGGCCCTGATTTTTTTTTGAAAGATTTTAATTTAAACACTCTAGTTAAGGAGGATGAATTAAAGGCAGAATCTTTTCCTATAGAAAAAGATGCGGAAGGAAACACAAAATATTCATACAGAAAAGGACAAGGAGTACAATGCAATATAAAAAAACGTCTGGTTCTTGAGTTAAATCATGCGGATAACATATTAACTGTGATAATTACGCGCCTTAATTCGGAAGACGAAAATCCTTTGATTAAATATTTAAAAAATAATCCAGAAAGAGGTATTTGTTTTAGATTCCGGCTGGGAGGGAAAACAGACTCAGGCGAAGTTTTATGTAAGTATTTTTTAACAGATTTAATGTTTTTTCAAGAAGAAACACAAAAATTTTGCTTATTCGATAAGAAAGATAGTTATATTGAACCTTTATCTAAGATAATAGAAGAGGAAATTTTTATTGGAGATTCAAGTTTTTTACAAGAGTCCTCTCACAGAAATCGAACAGGTCTTGAGCCAGCACACGCTTTTAAAACAAAAAATAATGTGCTGCCGAATACATCATCTCTTGTAAATTCTAATCACACTACAACAAAAACAATACCCAAATCAAAATCAATCAATACGCGGGCAGAATCGCGTAAACTTACTAAATATCAGTGGTTATATTTGTTCTTGGGTGTTTTATTTGGAGTGTTTATTATAATAATTATTGTATTATTATTATTAAAAAAGACCAAAATAATTAAAAGAAGGCAATAGGGGCTGAAATATGTTTTTTAAAAAAAAAAATTTATTGTACGGTTATTTTTTAAAAAAATGTAATAACTGTCGAAAAAACTTGATATAGACGTTCACATATTACAAACTTGATTTCAAAACACCCTGAATAGTATATGTAGTGTTTTGTGTGGAATAAGAGATTATTTAGAGTGTTATTTGGTTCGCTGTCTTATGAAAATTCAAAGACACAGCAGAAGTGGTGTGGTTTAACTTAATAAATGTTTTGATTTAGGTTTTTTTTGTCTATTAAATATAATGAATAAAAATATTCTATATATTAAGTGTAGCCAATATATATATAGACCAGTAAAACTCAAAATTTAGGCTAACATTGCTAAAACACACGAGTACTGGGATATATTTATATTACGAACAGCTTTAAAAATAATGTCAGTTATATCTTAGCTGATAAAAAACAAAATCTACTCTTTAAGAAAATAAATATTTGCGCTTAAAAAATATTATAAAATATGTTAATGTGTCAAATTAGAAATTCCCTATATAAAACGGTTTTAAAACACTTAAAATGTCGATAATAAAACTTTGGTTGTTTTTTGGGCTCTGTTAGTGCACCCTCTTTCCGAAAAAAAAAACGAAGATTTATTCATTGACAAGGTTTATTAAAAAAAAACTCTAAATTATAAAAGAACGTTTTCAACCTTTATAGAGAAGAAAACAGTTGTATATTTTTATACTTGTCAACTTTTTTATTCTCTATTAAAACACAAGTTTTGTATTCACAGGCTTTTTTAAACGCACAATAAGAAGCTTCACAAATATAATAGAACCCGTTAATTCCACATACAGGGTTTTTATTCTATTAACTTAGTTTAAACGTTTTTTTACAAAAAAAACCTCTATTTTGACTAGCTATGTATCTTAAAAACTAAAATACAAAATATAACTTACTGTGTTAACGCTTATGCTGAAAATATAAAACATACATCTATATACTTAAATAAAAACATCGGTTTTAAATTCGATGTAAAAAATAAAAGCTTTATTAAACTAATATAATTATGGGATTGCTATAATATTAATTTATAAAAAAATACAAGCTCATATTTTCTGTTGAGTGTTTTGAAAAAAAGTTGTTTTTTCAGAAAAGAAAAATAAGATAACCCCCTTTTTTTTTATAACTTATTATTCTTTTTAAGAAAGTTAATAAGTTTGTTTTTTCGATATTAGTAGATAATCAACTCAATATCTTATTGATATATCATGCCGTTTGTTTTATACAAGAAGTTACTGTTATTAAAAAAATATGTAAAAACAATGAAAAAAACAGTACTCTCTTCGAATATTGTTTATACTTTAAATTTTTATTGCAAATATTTATTTCGTTCAAGAGTTGAAATGTTATTCTAGAGACTTTTATTTTATTAAAAAACTTATAAAGACGCTTATTTTTTTTAATTTTTGTTTTAACTAGACGCACATTTTTTTATCGGAACTAATGTGTTAAAAAGCACACTCACACTGCAAATTAGTCTGGTTAAAGCTTGCGCTAACTTTGCCTTTATTTTATTGACGTTATTTTTTTGAAAGCGAAGATAATTGTAAGTTTATATATTTATTAAGACGTTTTGAACAATAAATGTTGAAAATATAATTAAATAAAATAATGTTAGATCGTTAAAAAAGCGCGGAACTGAGAATCACAAAAACCTTAACATCAGAGCAAGAAGAATATAAGCAAAAGTGACTTTATTAAGCGTCTGTAAAAGAAAAAAAGTTCTGTTTTTAAATATATTATATAAAAACAACTAGTTGTTCTTTAAAAAAACTTGTCGTGATGGGTGTTCTCTAGTATATATAAGACTTAAGTACTACAATTCTTATTATAAACACATAAAAACAGCATGTTTTATAACAACATATCTTTTTTAGAGTATTAGTTATACACGGGGTTTTTTATATTAATCAACAATTAACTCACCTAAAACAATAAATTTAAAAAAAATTGTCACGCAAACAATGTTATTTTTTATTAAATTATTCTTTGTCGACAAAAATAAACATTGAGCTTTGCAAAATAAAATATAGACTAATCAATATAAATAAAGAAATGTTTCTAAAAATAAAAAAACAGCTCTTAAAAACTTTTAAAATACAGCTGGGTTTGGAGTTTTACTTATAAAACAACTCTAAAAGACAAACGAACTTTTATATAAACCAGCATGTTGCTTGTGATGCGTTTGATTTTTAACTTATCTAAATTAATAAACTGAATATTTAAAAAACGCTATTAATTTTTGTAAGCTTTGTAATAAACAATAAAACAAAAATTTTTTAAATAGACACAGAAGCACAAAAACGTTTAAAAATTTAGACTTTATTGCAAAAAAAAAAATTCAAATTACTTGAGTTGCCTTAATCCTATAATGAGGCATAAGAAATTAAACTTTATATTTTTTTTATAAAAATTTTAAAATAAAAAAATTTGTTTTTAACATTTACATTATGTCTAATTTCAATTCTATTGTTTGTAAAATAAATAAGACACTGGATTTTAAATAAAGAAAACCTTGGTGTCCTGATTCTATCTCTCTCCTTAATACGACAGATATAGTGATGAGACGTTAATATTATGAATTTCGATACAGTTTTTTTCAGTATTTTAAAGCCAAAGATTTTTTGAATTAATTTATAAAAAAAGAACTTCACGGCTCATATTACAAGCTTGTTTTTTGTTTGAATGGGTCAATTTACATCTGAAGATATAATAACACATCAACTGTTTTTATAAACGGAATGTATAGTGTTCGTGCTAAGGGTTGTTAGTTATGATATTAAAAAACGTTATCTCATCTTGATCATTTTACAGAGTAAAAAATAGATATTCGGCTGATGTTGTTAAATGTTGAATATTAGATTATTTTCAATAAAAAATAGTTGTTTGAATTAGTTTGACATAGAAAAAGGATATTGATATCTCTTGGTATCTGAAAAAAATTTCAAAACAGAGAATGAAGTTTGTCTATATAATAAAACAAAAACACAGAAATAATAACTCGTCTGTTGTTAACAGCACTTAATTTTTATATAACAATATGAATATAGTTAAAAACAAAGTTGAATTAAAATGGTGATAACAAAGTTGTAACTATAATAGAAAAATTGCTTGGAAAGATTTAAATATATTTCTTATCATTAAAAACTATTTTATATTTTTCGTCTTATTATGACACAATATATAAATTACAAATTTTCGATTTTAAACTTTTTATTGAAATTTTTTTATCTCACAGAGCCGTATTTTTTGTTTAATTTCTAGTGCGCTTTCTATTGTTTTTAGGACTAAACGTTTGCTTGAATTATTAGCAAAAAAGCGTTAACTTTCTAAATCTTAATTTTAAACTGCTCAAAATAGTATTATAGATCTCATGTATCCAGAAAATACATCACCACATTCTTTAAGCGTCGAATTTTTCTTATTTTAATGTTTTTTTTTGTCAAACATTAAAAAGTTCTGTTATTTATCAATATTTCAAAAAAAAACAAAGGTTTTAATTAAAGGATAGAGAGTTTTTTTAAAACGCTATATTACTATCGTGTTTTATTTTTAATCTGTTTTTCTTTTTAATTAAAACATTGCAGTTATCCATAATTAGTTATATTACGAAGGCCAATATTGTTTATATATAAAAGAAATAAAAAAAAGAAACACATAATTTGAAATATGCAAGACACTAGTAAAAATAAATTTTAAATGTTTCTTGATTTAATTAAAACTTTATTTTTTTGATATATAAATAAATAACAACATTTTTTTAATGTTTGGCTAAAAAAATAAAATATAAAAATAAAAAAAAATCGTCGACAAGAAAGTTTGGTTACGAGAGCGTGTTAAGATAGAAAATGTGCGATAGATGAATGTGTGATGAAAAAGTGTGACGATAAATGGTGTAACGAGTTGCTATGTCTGTGCGAACACATCCCCTATCAAAAGTTAATTATATAAAAAATACTCTTAAAGCTATCTAGTCGAAGTTTATTTTAATATAAACAAGATAATATATTAAAAAAGTTTAATTTTTTGTTGCTAACTCGCAAGCACATGAAATAGTCACTCGTCTTTAAAAAAACGAACAAAAGGGCCATATAGTTTAAATTAATTAAAAAACGCAATTTGAAAAACATAAAACTTGTTAAATAATTTTTTATGCAGATTCCAGAGCAACAGTTACTAGAAAAGAGAAGATTTTTCTTAAAACTCCAATAGTCTTGTTTTGTATTTGCTTAGCATCTCCCTCCTTTATAATCTAAATTAAGTATTTTACTCTATAATCTTAATTATGCAACTTACATTATAATCTTAGTTAAGTTAAATATACTAGAATCTTAATTATGCAACTTACACTATAATTTAGTTTCACTTTTTTTAAATAATTTAATTAAACAAAGACATCTCAGTCAAAAACCAAGACATTATATAGCAATTTTTCAATTTTCTCTTTTAAAACGCGTAAGCACATGTTTTAATGCCGCTTGTGTTTTCGAAATCAAACTAAAACTATCGAATTTAATGAAAAAGAAGTTTTTTTGATAATTTTGCTAAAAGTGCTTAGACGCCTTTTTTGCGCTTGAAAGAAAAACAGAGATAAATAAAAGAGCTGCTCGAAAATAAATCCCAGTTAAAAATAATTTTTAGTTGATTTTTCGCATGCTTTTATTTAAAATTTTGTTTATTTATTTTACAATATTATTTTTCTTAAATAAGATTATAATGGATAATATTAGGCAAGTGCCGTTGTTTTTTGATTGATCTTATTAAAACAAAACTTGTTCAATTAAAGTATAAAAAAACACTGTTTAAATAAATTATATAATTAAGTATAAAGCAACCTATTTTAATAAATTTTATGATCAAACTTAACGTTTTGCCGTTTTTTTTTAAATAAGCGATTTCGTCGACACACTCACTTTTTGAAATTGTAACCCAACGTTGATTTTGTGTGTCGAATATAGGTTTTTTTGTCTTTAAGCGTATCGTGTTTTATATAAAACTGTACAATATATGTCGCGTTTCAGTTACATTTTACAGATATGATGCGGATTGTGTTTTTTTGTCTAAAAATATCTTTACTGATGTACAATTTCACAAAAAATGGTAATTTTAGATAAAACAGAACTCATTGGACAGAAAATGCTTTGTTGTTGTGTGCGTGTTTGTTTATGTTTTTATTTCTCTAAAATTAACGTCGAAAATATCGCGGAATATGATATGTTATAACTTATGTTTCGTTTTTGATACATACCTGTTTATAAAAAAAGTCCAGGGGTTTTCTAATCTACTTAGTAAAAGAATTTCTGCGTTTATTAGTTCATAACTTATATTGTATGTCAAAAACATAGGCTGTAACTATTAAGTATTTTCCTCAACGTGCATAACCCACGCCCTATCTTTCCATATGATTTTATACACGTATTCTTTTATAATTAAAGACAAATGTGCGATAAATATATTTTAATATGATATAAAACGACTAAAATCCAACATTTGGCTAGTTTTTAAAAAACTTAAGAAATTTTTTTTTACGTTTTTTAAAAATTTGCCTATTTGAAAAATTTGTTTTTTTATATTTATCTTTTATCTCACAGAAGTATTTTTTTTCTTGAACAGCATTTTCGATCTTCACTAATCAACTTAATTTCTTTTAAAAAAAACATATTCAAGAAGATAATAAGAATTCCGAATTTAAAAATCTAAAATAACAAAATAAAAACAGAGTTTAGCCTTTTTGAAAAAAATTATTCTTTAACAGGAAAAAAACACTAAACTAAGTTGAATTAATACTCTAAAATCTAAAAAGGCGACTTAATATCTTTTATGTTTAATCTTTTGTGTTTGTTAAATGTGATGTGTTTTTTTAGTTTTTTTAAAATACTAGTAAATATTACTACGTCTCGATAATTCTTATTAAAAAAATATTTTCTGTTTTTGTTTAGAAAAATATATATATCGATTAAAAAAAGTAAACACTTACATTGTAAAATGTCACTGTAAGACACGCATAATATTTTCTTTAAATATAAAGATATCACAAGAGAATATCAAGATTTTTTTATTGACATAAAAAGAGTCGTGTGTAGCGTGTTCCCCACATTATTTGACTTTTATAGACTATATAATCATTTCACTTTATATAAATACGATGTCAGTTTTTTGGCTTTTTTTTTACTCTTGTGAAAAATTCTTATATTATTTATTTTTACAGCAACTTATAAGTATTGTTCGCGAATATAAGGCCCGAATGATTAACTTCGTATATTTTATAAAAAAAAGAAAAACAAAGTGTTTACGATATGTTTGTTTAAGTCCGTCTTTATACTCGTCATTAATATCATGTAAGTTACAGTATTTTATACGAGGGAGTGAAAGGGCCGAGGGAGATTGAGGGGGGGGGGGGGCGACACGGCAAAGTGGTATTTAAACTTGAAAATACACATTTAAAAAAAGCTGACGAAAATATAAAAAAGCGGGAAAGTTCGTATATGTTTCTTAGAAAGTAAATTGTTTTTTTATACAGAATATACCCTGTTTTTGTATAATTATGAGGTTATTGTCAAAAAGATTATTTGTAAATTTTTTACTTATCTCTGCTTTAGTTTATTTGAAAAGATGATTAAATACACTAACTTGCTTTTATACAAAGTATTTAAATGAATAAAAAAAAGCGAATATCATCACAAAATTGTCTAATTAGCGTGCGTTGACTCTGTTATTTATTTATGAACAAGCTTCTGTCAATTTAAAAAAACCTACAGGTTTTTTTAACTGTGTCTTTTTCTGAAAAACCTGTGTTAACTATAAAAGATTGTTTGCTTATTGGGTATTGTTTTTGAATATGACGCACGTTATTTTTATTGAAGCGCAATATAGAATAAAAATAAAAAAAGAGCTTTTCATAAAATATGAAATCAAAAATAAATATATATAAAACCTAAAATAAGAATATACAAAATCCAAAAAAACTACATTTTATATATTCTTCTTTTATGTTAATATATATATTTTTTAAATTGCATATTTTATATAATTGGCGTTTAGTTTTCTATATTTTCTATATTCATATTTTAGTTTTTATATTTTTTATATTTGTGTTTTATATATTCATATTTTAGTTTTTATATTCTATAATAAAACTTTTATTTTTAATTTTTATATTGTATCTTTTATCTATAGAAAAATGTAAAAAATAGAAGTTTTTTATGTCATATTGTAAAATCTAGATCTTTTTTTTGTCATATTGTAAAACATAGAATTTTTTTAATAAATAGAATAATAGTAAAATATCGTTAATAAATAGAATAATAGCAAGTTTGCATTTATTAAAAAAAATTTTATATTTTCCAAGGCCCCTTTATTTATTTATAACTGTTTTGATGTAGCAATTTTAAAAACTGCAAGAAAAGTTATGATTTTGAACTTAAAAATAAAGCGTAAATGCTTCTTCTAATTATATAAAACATGTTGATAAACAAATAAATAAAGTAAAAACACAGCAATTTTAATTAGGTAAACACCTGATACAAAAGAGAAAAACATTTTTTTGAAAAAAAAACAAATTCTTCGACTTGTTTAACAATAATGTCAAAAACTAAAGTTTAAAAAAGAAATATAAAAATTAGAAAGAAGATGTAAAACACATTATTCTGAAAATGGTCTTTAAACTAAATCTTGCACTTTTTTTAAAACTCTTTTGTTTACAAAAAAAATCTTACAATCCTTCATAAAAAAGTTTTGTCAAAATATAAATATATTATCAATAAAAGTTATAATCTCAATTTTTTTAAAAAATACACCACTTTATATCGTCCCGCTTCCAGTGCAACTTTGTCAGAGTTTTTTTCTATCAGAAAATATATTTTTTAGTGTTTTTGAGTCACATCTACAGATTATGAGTAAAATATTTAAATGAGCGACATTTAAAATCAAACGAAAATTTTAATAAAAAGAATGCAAATATAAGCACTTTTTAAAAACAATCTTTGAATTAAGGACATTGTGTTATAAGAAAAACTTTTTTTTATTTGCATATTTGAATAACTTTAAGCTTTTTAATAGATTGATGAAAGTATGTTCAGGAACAGACCAAAATATTTCACGCGATTGATCTTGGACAATCAAAGCGTGCATTTAATTCCATAATTTCATTATGTCTGCCAAAATACATTAAAAGTTGATAAACAGTTCGATTGTGGTGGTGACATTTTTATTACATATTTGTGTTCTGAGACTATAATTTACAGTGCTCGCTGAAGTATATTTAACTTCATTGATGTTCTAAAATATATTCACGAGAATGTAAAATTTTTTCTATTTTTCGTAGTGCATCTTAGCCATTGTAAACATCAAAACAATAAAATGTTTGAACAAGGCTGAAGATCTGTGTTCAATTATCGAAGATTGTTTTTGGCATAATTGTGAATTTTTTTATAAAAAAGTGCATGTTTAAAGACAACATGCAGAGCAGCAAATCCCAAAGGTTTGAATTCCGATTACATTATTTAAAGAAAAGTTTTTCAAAAAACAAAATTAGAAATTAAAAAACAAAAGACAAAATAAAGAAAAAGCTTTTTTAGAATATTATAGAACATTTTCATATGATAAAAAATAAACAAGCTATTTATGTGACAAAAAAAATAAACAAGAAGACGTCTCTAAGAAAAAAGTATTTATAAAGAAAAAAAATAGACAAGATATCTCTGCGAAAAAAATAGACAAAAAATTTCTGTAAATAAAAACCTACATTATATTCGTACGACCAATATCAAATCTGACATACAGGTCAAAAACAAAACATTTACTTTAAGTAAACACAGCTCTAATCGTATAAATTCGAAAGATTAAAAAATCATTAACGAACTCAAGTAAAAAACACCCTACATACAACACAACTTTGATATAAGCAAACACGGGGCTCTTGATAAACAACAGTTATATTAAAAAAGATCTTTTAAAAAAAACAAACGTGTTTTTGGCAAAAAACGCAAACTAAACATTATATACGTTAGTCTTGTTTAATTTTTTTGAACAGCTTATATTAATATAATGTCTGTACATACAAATATTTTATTTTTCTAGTTCAAACACAGCTTTACAAAAACAAAATCATACTTGCAGCGGTTTTGTGAAAGTGCGTTTAGAAAAAAATATCTGATATGTTGTCTAGTATAGCATGGTGAACAAGATTTATTTAAAAACCACTTGATTGTAAAGCTATTATTTTATAAAATTTTTTGTTGTCGTAATATCTGAAATATGTTTCTTGCGTTTCTTTGTATAAACGTTGTTTTTTATGCTTTAGTTAAGTAAAAGTTTGTTTTTGAATTAGTTAACTCTTTTTTAATTAAAAAAGTTTCTTTATGTTTCTTAGTGTATAGTGGAATTTATAATATTTTTGGCCTAGACACATTTTAATTTATTTTAACACGCGTTGTTAAAATTTAAAAGCTGTATTTCAATTAAAAATTTACAGATAAGATTGTTTTTATAGATATAGAGATCGGATTCACTCGTTCTATGAATATTTGTCTTCAGTTCTTCGCAGATAAAAAATGAGTAAATTAAGTTTGCTACTAGTAATTTATTTCGTTGATTTAAGGTTTAGTCTTTCGTTGTCGCTGTTTTTTAATTTAATTTACGTCTTTTATTTTATTGTATTTTGATTCGTTTCGTTTCATGTCGCTTTTTTTTTGTTTCATTTTCATTTTCGTTTGGTCAGTTTAGATAGTCAGTTTGTTGGTTAGCTGTTTACTTTACTTTAGCTTATTTAGTTTAATTAATTAGCAGTATGTTTATTCATTCATTAAATAATCGTTCGCT